>JZKD02S1932405.1:146515-158946 GCA_000966675.3 Picea glauca
GATTGCATCAGAACCCCTCCGCTCCAAAACTACTTACCACTTACCACCCTTCTGACATACCGACGTCGCTTTGTGATGTCACACCCCACTACCTTTCCCCTACAGGTCTCATCTCATAACTCTGTCATTTCATCCCACCTGGTCACCCGTCACAAGTCACCTCATTCTTGTCATTCTCCAATCAACAACCCCCACATCACCCTGTCACACCCATCACCCATCCTTCACTAGCCATCTCACACTTCGAATGATCCGTTGGCCATTTACTACTAGCTAACATATCTGTTAGCTTGTTGACCTCTCCCCCATGCCCAACGGATTCCTGTTCACTCAAAACTAGCCCTTGTTCTGCCATTTTCCCACTGTTCACTCTCTCCGCACACTAGATAATTTTTTTCCCCTCATTGATCCAGTCATCGACCCAGCCATAGCCATTACCCACTAACATTTTTGTTTCAATTGCAGCTACCGTTGGAAGCGATGCAACCAAAGAATAAAAAAGAAGAGGTCGAGGAAAATCCATTCCTCCCACCTCCTGTCAACCTCGACTGGATCCCATTAGCTGACAAGGATTATTTGATCTCTAAGACCAGGTACGAATTTGATTTCGCAAAATTACAGTCATGGTTTAAATATACATTCCTAGATCAAAGCGATGAGATTGGGCTCTAGGAGTCCAATCTTCCTCTGTATCTCTTTCCCCAAGTCCATCATTTCCTCGAATTCGCCCTCAAGTGTCAAGCTCATTACCTCCCCGGCC
Source organism: Picea glauca (assembly GCA_000966675.3). Lineage (NCBI taxonomy): Eukaryota > Viridiplantae > Streptophyta > Pinopsida > Pinales > Pinaceae > Picea > Picea glauca. The sequence goes on from JZKD02S1932405.1 coordinate 147,276, forward strand.
AGAGAGCCATATTTTCTTTTTCCAGAGAAACTCTTTTATTTATCACACTAGAGGTCATTGATCAGATGATGCAGATATCTAGAGCCGAATCCACCTCCCCTTTCAACCTTGAAATCCTAACAGAATTGTACCAGAATCTGTCTTTTCCTCAAAGAGCCCAGATCTTTGAGCTTTTCCTCCCATAGGATGCTCATCTCCCCAACAAAAATCCACCGTATCATTCCTCCTTATTCTCAGAAAAGGGAAACCAAGTGATTTCATCATTTTTTTGTCTACTTAGCTATTTTCAGACGAATGGGTAGATGAACCTATATTGGGGTTCCTATCCATTTTCTCTGTTGAGGAAAAGGCCACCATCCAGTTTGACTACAACACTTTCTTGGCAGAGAACATCCACGATCAGCTTTATAAATTCTCCATAGAGGGAATGTTCCGGTATTCCTCAATATTGGCTTACATGTTCACCTTCTTTCAAGAAGAAAGGTTCTCCTTCCTGATGCATAAAATGGACAAGGACAACAAACCACAGGTAGTAACATCTTGGACTTCGCTACTCAAAAGGAACTCCACAGAATTTAGCTTCAAACAGTTCATCGAGCAGTTTTACCATCCAGTGGTGAGAATGCTCAGTGGGAGACCAGAGCCAAGGATAAATGAAGAGATACAGAGAATCTTACACCTCTTGGACTTTGCAAAGATGGGAGATTGGTACTTGTATCAAAATCACATAGAAATCAGAGTATACGAGTGTGAATTAGCTCCATACAAGTTGCCGAAGTATTTTCTTGTGAGGATATTTTCCCTGGAATATATACGACAAATGATAAATTCATATGATATACACTTTGTGTCTCTGAAGAAGAAACATTAGCTGAGGATTAAGGGGCAGATAAGATCTTTTATCTACAATAGTCAAGCTGTCGGGGAAGAGGCAGATAAAATTTAGAGGGAAATCAAGTTTGAAACAAGTTTCCTGTGGCACTACGATCTGTATGGGATCATCTCGGAGATGAGAGTGAAGAATAAAAATATCACGTATGTTCATACACCCAAGCCCGAGATAGAGAAGTTTGTGAATCAAACAGAGTGGGAGGTGAACACTCTGGAAGAGGTAGAACAACAGTATCCTTCATTTATTATCATGCAAACAACCACCCCATAGGTACCAAAAGATAAAAGAGCTAGAAAGGACACTTCCCCTTCAGTCACAGAAGTCTCAACTAAGGATTTCTAGGTACACACCAAAAGGCCAAAAGCTAGTCATAAACCTAACACGATTGGTGAAAAGGAAACCCAGTCCACTACAATTATGAAAGGTGATAATTCACCTCTTATCTCAAGCAACCAACAGATCATGTCTACCTGTTCATCCAAGAAGTAGATTGACACTTCACTAGTCGATCAGCCGAATAAAGGAGGTGCAAAATTGAGTATTTTTGAGAAATACGATATGATCAAGAAGAAGAATCAGATGCTAACCAGCAGCACCTATGCTCAATTTTGGAAGAAAACATCCATGACACAACATAGACTATTATCATCTTTTGATACAGAGAAAAGCAGAATGCACATGGCCTTTTTACAGGTATAAGTGCCTAATCCAAAAGTAATAACTGATTACAAAAGGGCAACGTTTGAATTCAACACCAGAGATGTACACCCAGCTGATCATATGGATCTACACAGGCAGACGAGAGAAATGGTTTTCTCTACATTGGCAAATTCTTCTACTTCTGCTACTAAGTTACAGGTTTCTCTGAACAACATTCAAACTCAGTTAAAATTGGAGAAGATATCATATTTTTCAAAGGACAATGGAATAAAGTCCTTAGAAGAATTGGTGTTGAATATTGGGTATGATCCGTCAAATGTGAAAGAAGATGAGGAGGTACTCAAGAGAAACAATGATGACATAACATCCCTGAGAAAGAAACTGAAGCTGCCACTTATATAAGACTCACATGCCAAAGAGATTACTGAGACAGAAGGTGAGAAGGATGAGATGCTCAAATTGATCATGGACCAGAATGCATAATTAAGAGATATGGAAGTAGAGATGGAGAGATTGGTAAAGGAGAAGGAACATGCAACACCTATGGAAGTAATTCCACTAAGTGCACTTCTCCTCACAGGAGTTAGCACCTCAACTGTAGCAACGACCACCACAACAAAAATTCCATCAGCCACCCCACTGACAGCTCTGGAAAAAATGGTGGAGCTAGAAAAATCCATGGAAGAGATGAACTTACAAGGAACAGAAATCAACAGACTGAAAAAAGAGGTTGAGAGCCTTCAAGAGATAAAGTATTCTTACCAGACAAGCTACACCATGGAGAAGCAAACATCAGAAAATCTCAAGCAGGAATTGCAGCAGCTACAAAAGAAAACAGTGGCGGGCAAGACACTTGCCGAAGCAAAGGAGAATATTTGGATGGATATCTCCAAATCCATAAATGAAATTTGGCCTATGGTGCAAATCATGTTTGAGAAAAATGAACTAGTGCTAAGGAGCATGTAGAATATTGAGAAAATAAAAGGAGAGTTGAGATAAATGCCCACTGAAGCCAATGAAATCATTAGATTCCTGAACTCGAAGAATAGAGAAGAACTAAAAGACTTGAAGATCGAAGACAGGACAGAAACCATCCTCGAAGTCAAGAGAGTACTGACCAAAAGAGGACTGATGTTGCAGTTGGAGGAGAAAGTCCAAAACATGAACATTGGAGTTTAGAGGTTCTTCAGCAAGATCGAGGCTTTGTAGAAGAAAGGTCTTCCTGGTCTACTGGTCCTAAATGACAAGTTGATGACTCTTCCCGATTACAAACAGAAGATGGCCACGGTGGCCAAAGATAGTTCCAATTTTTCAGGAATACAGGGCAGTATAATAGGCAAGGCATTCTTAGAAAATTTGCAGCCATACCTCAACATACAGCATGAGATCAAGTATATTTTCATTGTCAAACCGACTTTTTCCAAGTACACAGAAATGGATGAAATATACCGGAGACTACTCAAAGTCACCATTCCTAGTCAGCTAAGATGTGAAGAGCTGTGCAATTTGATCGAGTAGGAGATGAGATGTGCAAGTTGAGTCAGCACGTGGATCGGTTAAAGTCATGTGGGTGACTCACCAACGACCTTCGCCAAAATCAACATGAAGAATTCGACACATCATCGACAGTTCCTAAATTTTTGTATCTTGATAACTAGTTAGTTAGATTCAGAATCTGCCATGTCCTGATCATTAATGACAAGGTCATTTGTAATTTTAATTATAAATACTTCAAACTTTGAAGTACTGAGGGTTGATATTTACTCCCTAGCAAGTTGTAAACACTGTAATTTTTATCAAGAGATCTTCCATTAATACAAAGAGACATTTCACATGATTTCTGCGTGTCAACTGTTGGTGAAGTTATTCTCTTTCTTCATTGAACATTTATCTTTCTTAGTTATCATCTTGTTTTCTAATCTGATCATTTAAAGGGAGTTAAAGTTGTAGAATTTACCTTTGTGTACTCTGTTTCTTAGCTTTTAAAGATCTAAATGTTTGTCTTCTGATGTTACAATAAAAAAATTCATAATTGCTTCTTTATTTTAATTGATAATCTCGCCTTTTCTTCTATCCATCACTTTATTTCTAAAGAATCCAATAGTTACATTATCCTACCCTGTGAAAAGAATCTTTATTTTTGTTCTCTGATCTCTATCTTTATAAAACAGACCCCATATCCCATGGAGGCGTAAATCCTATTTCGTCCAACTTACAAAAACAAACAACCCAATCTATTTTAATCTAACTAGCCTAATATCTGAAAACTAAAACAAAGTTAAATCTTACAGAGAGATCCCTCTCTGAAACTGGTAGGGCTAGATCCGAGTTTCGAAGTGGTTGGATAAATTTGCCTCAGGTAAATTTCTTCTACCCCCGACAACCTCTGGGAATTTACAGAGTGTTAACAACTCCACCTCAACTTATGTAGCTCTGAATCAACCAAAATGTAACAACCCTAGCATATTACTGGGCCATGCTACTCTAACATTTCACTACACAGTTTCTACTTTGCACACAAGTATGCACAATATCTTTGATTATAGCCCACAACTCCTTACAAGCTTCTCTTTATAGATAAGGTAATAATAATATTGTCCATATAGTTCGACCCCCTTCTGCACACGAGAGCTTCCAACATCAATAATAATTCCATAATGCCCAAAATACACTAAGGCCGACAATATATATTGCATACCTCCCACTTTACACTTTCCACCTTCAAAAGTAGCTTTAAGCCTCTAATACCCCAGTTTTGAGCACCATATTAAATAATGTATTTTGTTAACTTATGAAAGACTAGAGTGCCCAAACAATTAAAAGAGGCCATTGTGCCTAGGAAATGTAATGTTTTGATCATTATTAATAATAAATACATCACTGACTGCTAGATGGGCAAGGGAAAGAGTTATAGGGGGCTATGATTCCACAAGAGAGGGGGCTTGAGGGGATAAGTATTTCTTTTATATTTTATTTACCCATTTTTGTTTTAATGGATAATATTAGTTACATGATCTTCTTAGGGGAAGGCCATGTGGTTATTTAATTCCAAGAAATACATAAACCCATCTTTGGTCTGCTTGGGGGTTCACTCATTCACTCACTCACTCATTGCTCATTATTCATTGTTCACACCTTTCATTTTGTTCTCCCTCCATTCATTCTTTCACCCACTCTTCATTCCTAATTCATTTTGATCTTGGATTGGGGAAGAAAAACGAATCGTTGGAGAGGAGCCATGGTGTTTTTTGTTGTAATGTTTGCTGGTGTATTCTAGCCATGAATTAATGTCTACATGTCTGAGATGCTTTGGCATGTGTTAAGTTTTTCTCACAACCGTCGATCCTGAGAGTCCCAACATGGATATTCTTGACCAGAAGCATTGGAGCCTTAGAAGGAGGTGGCTAACTTGAGGGACTACGTGGAAGAGAAGGGGGTCCATTCTCTTGGGCTGTGCAAGATGGATAGAAGAGAGTTGGTGTACTTTGGATTTTTGTGTGTGTTGAGAAGCATGCAAGAGCTTGAGTACTGACTGGGTTGAGAAGTTGAGTGACACCTTGGAACTACCCTTGTGGATTCATAGACATGGCTCAAGGCTGAAATTTCTATTGAGACTTGAAACAACAGTGTCTGTGATTGGGTGGAATGTCCTTGGTCTACAACCAATTGGTGATTCATTTCATTAAAGATAAGTGCTCTCTTCCATGGTTTCATTTACTTATATATTCATTGGATGTGTATTAATTATTATCTGTGAGATTCATGTTTATAATGTGCATGATTGTTGGTTATTTCCATGTATGGAATTATATTCATTTCTTTTATGTTGTAGCATGAATCTCAATCTCTGCATGTGAATATTTCTTGCCTCTTTATTAATTAAATATTTATCATAATTTGAAATTAGTTCAGAAGCAAATTTTGAAGTAGCGTGACCAACCTGTGGGTGGTTGGGTACGTTACATATTAGTATCAGAGCTTCTAGTTCAACACTAGAATGGTATGGGCCAAAAATTTTGTGAATTTGTCAAATTCTTTGTTGCATATTTGTCTATTACGAATTTGGGGGGTGGGGAACGGAGAAGGAAAGAAGTAAAATCCCCAAATTCTGGGAATATTTTGAATTTCAGTGTTCATATTAGTTGAAGGAAGTGATTTATGGCATTGATATGTCACTACAAAGTCGAATTCGGCCTTGGAAGTCGAACTCCTGTGTGTTTCATGGCGACTGTGTATTTTTGTAGACTGAAAGTCCAGATTAATTTGACCTGGAGGATCAGTGGCCAAGATTCAATCTTAGAAGTTTGAGAAAGGAGTTCTTAATAGGCCTTCAGGAAGGAAGTGTCGAAAGGACTTCAGAATCGAGCATGAAGAGAAGCAGATGGTAGAATCCCAAAAGAACGAGAGTCGTTAGATCCATCAAGATCTTTCTGAGCTATTAGATCTCGCTGGGATGTGCTTTTGAAAAAGTGTTTTTGGAAGATCTCATTCAAAAGAGTTCTGATGGTATCAAAATGGAATATTCTTTGATACCCTTTGTTTGGAGCATAGAATACTACCTAATATTCTTAACTTTGAGTGATAAGGTATCGAAAGGGAATATTCTTTGATACCCTATGGTCGGAGCATTGAAACTTCATCAACCTTATGAACTTCGAATGAAAATTTTTCGACGGTATCAAAAAAGAATATTCTTCGATACCCTCTGGTTGGACCGAAAAAACTACCTAATGCTCTGAACTTTGAGTGATAAGGTATCGAAAGGGAATATTATTCGATACCCTCTAATTGGAGCAGTGAAACTTAATCAACCTTCTGAACTCCGAATGAAAATTTTTCAATGATATTGAAAAGGAATATTCTTCGATACCCTCTTTTTGGAGTCCCATTTGAGTCTGATTCTTCAGCAATGTGAATGATAACCTTCGACGGATGGTCCTGATCTATTCTAATTTTAATATCAATGGTGAAGATTGTCATTTCCTGGAGGTAGTCTGGAGACATTTTCTTTTTTTGGCCATAACTAGAGAATATTAAGTCATATTTGAATGAAACTTATGGGTTTTTTCTACAGATATTATCTCTACAAAAGTGCCAGAGAGGGTCATTTCCCATTTTTTCTTGGATTTGTCAAAAATGGTGAAATAGTGGTTTTTAAAGATCTGGGGCCATATCAAGGTCCAGATTAAGATGAAATTCATTGAAAGTTTCCAGAAAGTAGACACAGAAATAACCCACGAACGAACTAAATAAATCCTAAGGGGATTGGAAGAGGGATGTTGAAATAGGCCAAAATCCACTATTCTAAGCCACTTTTTTGAGATTTTTGAGATTTTTGGAGGAGGAAAAGTGACCCTAAATCACAAAACTGAAATTTTTTATTAACTCAACATTTTATACAATCATAAAGACAAACAAATTTGGTTTAGTGAAAATTTTCCCGGAAGTGAACATATTGAGAGATAGCCAATTTTGCCAAAAATTCCAAGTCTGGAAAAAGAGGTGAAAAAGGGAAAAGTTGTCATTTTCAGATTGCTACATTTCTTGAATGGAGTATTGGACTAGAAATATGAAAGTTTTTATGAATTCCTTGTCATTTTAATTATCTACACCTCATATAAAAGTTTCTCTAGTTCCTGACATATTTTCTTCTACAATTGACTAAAGTTGGCATTTCAATTGAATTTCAGTAGTGGAGAAAATGCACAAATGGGGGTTTAAGTAGCTCCTTTAGGAAGCCATAACTTCCAACTCAAAAATCGGATTGGAGAAAGAGTATAGTCATTTGAAATGTGATTTCAAAGGAGAATGACCTAGAATTGTTAGAATTTAGAGAATACAATTTCATAAATTGAGCAGAAACATGACTTGTAGCATTAATTGAAATTTTTTTATGATATGCATATTTCTAACAAAAATGGTGGCTTCCACATTTTGCATAATTATGGGGTATAAACATAACAGTTAAGTGTAATAATTCATATTCAAGAAATGGAAGAAGGAGAGGGAGCTTACAGTCATGATAAAGAGGCCAAAGGACAAAATATTAGTGTTGGTAATGCATGGACAAAATCAAATGGACACAAGGGTAGAGCGGAGAAAGAAACATTACTAGAGACTGAGAGAAGCCTAAGAATATAAGTACACAAATACAAAGAATACAATGAGAAATTGATAAGACATCAAAATCAGATTAATGCTCAAGTGATGCAAATCTTAAATCAGTTGGAGAGGCAAACAAAGAATGGGTCAAACTCAAGATGAGAGGAAGGGGGAAGATATCATGAAAGAAGAGATAACTACATAAGAGTTGGTTATTCAAGAAGTTCTAGTAGAACAAATATACATCAATCACCTCACTCAACAAGAAAATTTTATGCATCTGAAGATTCCATAAGTAGTCCAGAGTTGTCTCATGTTAGGAACCAAAGAAGATGACATGAATTGAATAGTTTACAAGGAGAGTTGAGGAAACTTAAGTCACCATCCTTTGATGGTGAAAGAGAAAGGGAAGATGATGTTGAATCATGGTTTCTTGGACTCTGGAGGTATTTTCATTTGCATAACTACTCATCAAACCTAGAATACATAATTTCCACTTACCATCTACATGGAAAAGTTGTTATCTAGTGGGATCAACTTAAGCAAGTTGAGAAAATAAATGAGAGCATGATCAATTGGAATAAATTCAAGAAATATTTTCAGAAGGAGTACCTTTCAGAGCACTTCTATGAAAAGAAAATGCAGGAGTTCTTTGAAATCAGGCTGGGAAGCATGACCATGGTAGAGTATGAAAATAAATTCTTGGGACTGCTAAAGTATGTGGGGTTTATAAAAGACGAGAAAGTGAAAATACATAGGTTTTTGAGTGGAATTCCTTCATTTTATAAAGAGAATATTCAATATGATGAGCCTAGGACTTTTACTGAGACCATCAAGAAGGTTAAGTACCTGTATGAGCAAGGAAAGGGAAGAGAGCCTTTGCAGAAATCTTGGAAGGATAAGAAGAAAGAGAAGTTTGATCATAGAAAGAAAGGATTCAAAACTCCTTTCAACATAAATAGCCCAAATAAAAATCAGCTAGACTCGTCTGCTAAGGATGAATCCAAGAGAGAAAACTCCTTAGGAAAAAGGAGAATACCACCAATCCAATGTTGGGGATGCAAAGATTATCACTTGTACAAGAATTTCCCTCACATAAAAGACAAAGTGAAGACCGTGCACAACATCCAAGAGGCTACAATAGTAGAAGACATGGGAATAATATATGTAGCCTTAGATGATCGACAAGCAGAGTACCAATCCAATATGATCGAGGTGGAAGGTAAGATAATTAATAATCATGTTGTTGTTTTAATGGATTCAAGAGCAATTCATTGTTACATTGATCCTAAAATAGTGGATAGATTACATTTGGAGAAAAGTAAGCTTGAAAAATCAAGTTTGGTTCAGTTAGCCACTGGAACCAAAAGAAGGATCAATGAGATGGTATGAGGTTGTTCCAAAATTCTGAATGAATTGAATACTAATATTGATCTAAATATTATACCATTGGGGTCTTATGATATTATAATTAGAATGGATTTGTTGGACAAGCATCATGTTGTCCTAGATTGACATAACAATACATTTACATGTCTTTATGAAGAAGGAAAACAAACCAATGTGAAAGGAGTTCTGAGACCCATTTCTATAAGGGAGATTTCAACCTTACAACTGAAGAGAAATAGAAAAGAAAAAAGGGACAAGCCTTGAATATTTTTCAATAATGCAATAGTTTGAAGATGTATTCCAAGAAATACCAAGGTTGCCACCAAAGAGGGAGATCGATTTCTCTATTGATTTAGTAGCAGGAGTTTCCCCAGTATCAAAATCACCTTACAGAATGAGTACACTAGAATTAAAAGAATTACAAATGAAGTTGGAAGAATAGTTGAAGAAAGGGTATGGGAATTGTGAATTTGTAGTGGTGCCATTTGGACTGTCCAATGCACCAGATGTCGTTATGTGCTTAATGAATGGACTATTCAAAAATTATTTGGATAAGTTTGTCATAGTATTCCTGGATGACATACTTATCTATTCTAAGTTAGAGGAAGAGCATTAAAATCACCTAATATTGGTATTGCAAGTGCTCAAGGAACATCAGTTTCATTCCAAGCTTAGTAAGTGTTCCTTTTACCAAGAACAAATCCATTACTTGGGACACATTATTTCAGAACAAGGTATAACAGTGGATCCAAAGAATATTAAAGCCATTAGAGGATGGCCATCACCCTGGAATGTTTTAGAAGTTGGATTTTTTTGGGATTAGCTAGTTACTACAAATTATTTATAACAAATTTTTCTAAGATTGCTCATCCCATCACTTTTTTGCAAAAGAAGGGAATTTATTTGAATGGACAACTAAGTGTGAAGAGAACTTTAATTTGTTGAAATAATTACTTACTAGTGCACCTGGTTTAAAGATTGCTGACCCAAATGAAAGTTTTTTGTGGTATGTATAGATGCATGCAAGGAAGGACTTGGTGGAGTCCTCACTCAAAATGGACATGTCATTGGTTATGAGTCCATAAATATTAAAAAACATGAGAGGAACGATGCCACACATGACTTGGAACTTGCTTCCATTGTTCATGCATTGAAGATGTGGAGGAATTATCTCATGGGGAAGAGATTTGAATTAAGAATAGACCATAGTGGTTTGAAATATCTTTTTGAACAACCAATTTTGAATGCTAGGAAAACAAGATGGCTGGAATTTTTAAGTGAATACGATTTTGACATAAATAATATCAAAGGAAAAGAAAATAAAATCGATGATGCACTTAGTAGAAGAGTACATCTCATGCATGCTACAACTATTAGTATGCATCAGTCAGATATATAGATCATAATTTTAGATGTTGTTGTTACAGATCAACATTACCTATAGGTAAAAGAAAGCTTACAGCAGGAAAATGTACAACCTAAAATTAAAGAATATGAGATGAAGGAGGATGAATTACTTGTGCATAAAAATATAATTTATGTTCCTAATTTCGGAGAACTTAGGAATTTGGTATTAAAAGAAATGCATAATGGTCCATATGTCAGACATCCCGGTTACCAAAAAATAATTGCAGCAGTAAGAAGTCAATTCTTTTGGCCAGGAATGAATAAAGATGTTGTTGATTACATTGCTAGATGTATGGAATGTTCGAGAGTGAAGGCTGAACATAGACACCTAGCGGGTTTGCTACATCCATTACCAATTCCAGAGAAAAAATTGGAAGTGGTAACCATTGATTTTATAACTAAATTTCCTAGGACAACAAGACAACATGATTCAATCATGGTAGTGGTAAATAAATTGACAAAGGCTACTCATTTTGTTCCTATAAAAATGACTCATACAACAACTAATATTGCATAAATTTACACGAGGGAGATTGCTAGGTTGCATGGGATACCTAAGACAATTGTTTCAGACAAAGATACAAAGTTTATTTCAAATTTATGGATGCGATTGTTTAAAGGATTTGGTACAAATATGAACTTTAGAACAACATACCATCCACGGTCAGATGGGTAGACAGAAAGAGTCAACCAAGTAATTGAATACATGCTGAGAATGTATGTGATGGATAAGCCATCTAAGTGGGAAGATTACTTGCACTTGGTTGAGTTTGCCTATAATAATGGGTATCAAGGTTCATTGAAAATGATCCCATTTGAAGCTTTGTATGGTAGGAAATGCAATACTCCAGTGAGTTGGGACAACCCAATAGATAGAGTGGTACTTGGGCCATTATTGCTCAAGGATATGGAAGACCAGATGGTTAGAATTAAGAAAAATTAACAACTAGATAATTTAAAGTGGGGGAGCATGTACTTTTAAAAGTGAATCCCAAGAAGAGCTCTTTGAAGTTGGGTAGTTGTACAAATCTAGCATCCATATTCTGTGGTCCATTTGAGATATTGGACAGAATAGGGTTAGTTGCATACATGCTTGCATTGCCTGCTTCCATGAATGTGAAGAATGTATTTCATGTCTCTTTGCTAAAAAAATATGTACATGATTCTAACCATGTTATTGATTGGCATCTGATTCAGGTAGAGACAGAGGGAGAATTTCAG
>JZKD02S1932405.1:196067-214066 GCA_000966675.3 Picea glauca
GAACATCTTCACACTTGATCAAATTAAAAGACATACCTGAGGATCTTCTTAAACCCGACATTGCTTCACTGCCAGCAGGCCTATTCAATACCCCAACAAAGTTGCCTTGGTATCATGCATGCATTTACCCACTGCCAGCATACTTGTTCAATGTCTTGACAGGTTTACAAACACTTCCCACACATTATAGTGCTTTCAACCCTCTAGAATTTGTTTATAATTTCCAAAACTTCATGATATTCAAGAGGGCGAGGTGATACTAAAAATCACATAGTTTGGAATAAAAATTTTGATCATTTACAAATTATTCTCCTGTTTTAATGACCTTCATCACAATTTGGGCACTTAGATTTCTGTTAGGAAACCATCTCGAGGACGGGAAGGTACAGTTGAGTTGTTTTCCTTAAAACATGGATAGAGTTAGAAGATTGTTAATGATAATTGCATCTTCTTGTAATTTGAATGAGAAACTAGAAACATTGATTTGAATAGAAACTTACTTCTGTTGATCTGAGTTTTAGCACTCACTGCTCAGGTGCTTGGGAATTTATCAACTGCTTCTAAGGAATGAGAATTAGTATTCCCTTACACAAATGAAATGGTGACTCAGACATAATTATTCAAAAAACAAATCAAAATCAAGAAAAATGAAAAGAACCAAAATCAAAACGGAAAAGAAAATTAAAAATATTTATAAGAGGATGTATCAGAAAACATCAAGCGAAATATCTCTTGAGAGAGACTAAAAGAAAAAAAGAAAAAAATCCTTATTAATATGAGTGCAGTCCTACTCGTGGCACCTTGGGTTAGGGTTGAAATGACAGTTCAAATTTACTTATCTCTTTACTTTTCATTTAAAATTTTCATGATGATACTGCATTTTTGAAAATAAATATTCAACGAAAAGCAGAGAGAAAAGGATTAAAGCAGACTTCCTTGACAACAGTCATATTATGGCTCCCTCAGTGTGGCCGCTTGCATTCATAACTGCATTATTACAAAGAGAAACAGTGAGAAATAAAACTAAAGAAAACCTACTCCTAGACCTACTCTAACTACTAAATATATCAAAACACTAAGTAAAATCGTATTTCCAGTGCAACCACAAGAGCATATTTAATCCTGCAAGGCGTAGAAAGTCAAAAATCGGAACAAAAGAATGTAGTATTTGCAAATACAAAAGAAATATGTTATTCTTACCTCCTATATATTCATTTAAAAACAAGGAAAGCACAACCTTACCATTCTTTTGAAACTTATTGATGTATGAATCCTCCAACGATTTTTCAATCTCGTCGTGATATGGGTCATAATGGCATGGAAGAGTGTAAGTAAGTTTGGAAAACTTGTCAAGATTATGGGGACATGACATAACCATCAGTCGGGGCCAAAGTGCCCCATCCTCTTGACAATTCTCCAAGTGTTCATCAATTTCTTCACATGGAGGATCTAAAATAAATATGTCATGCTTACTTCCTAGATATTTAGGTAAAAACAAAGTAAGCACAATTTTATCTTTATTATGAAGATTTTTTAGATACGAATCTTCAAGCCATTCTAAGATCCTTCCATAAAAATTAGGATGCAAAATATGACTTTGATGAAATGGACATATCAATGGGGAACATGTCATAAGAGGATTCATGACATCAATTATATTATTGGTTTGAATGCTTCCTTTGATGAGATTGATCATTTCAAAATGTGAAGCATAAATATTAAAATTGGAACTAATCAAAGAACGAATATGCAATGTAGAATATTTGATCTCCATAAGAATGAGCGCATTGTCTCTTTCAAAAATAAATCATGTAAAATAATCTTGCAACATGTGCTTTTTCCATGCAAGTGATGAAAGTGAAAGAGCGTCAAATCTGACTTCATAAATGTTACGTTCAGAATTAATCTCACCAAATTTTGGCATATCGAAAATATTTGATTGTGATGGCAGAGAGTAAGATACTGTGGGTAAAGTATCAAGTCCACCAGAATCTAAGAAGAGATCGAGATATAAAGAGTAAAAGGAATCATAAATAAGCACATGAAAAGAATCTCTTGAGCTATGATATTTAACAATGGTATTCTCAAGACATTCCTCTTCACTTTCCTTAAAACTTTCATTTTGTTTTGGTGATAAATCCTTCAANCCAACTAAAGTCCTAAACATAATAAAAGAAATGAAACTAATCTATAAAGCTATGATACTAAGAATATAAGTTTAATTTACAAATGTTGAAATAGAGACATAGATATGTGCATATGATTATGAACAATGTATATACAACTTGCAAGATTTACTGGATATCTTGCGAAATAGATGTTTTTGAAAGTGTTTATAAAAGAGATAAAGAAAGCACATACATTTTTCTGTTTTCTATTTAATATTTAAAATCTAAAAAAAACTAAATAATGCTAATCAAAATGTAATTGAAATAAGAATAGATAAACAGTTAAAGATTATTCAAGCTGTTATTATTTCATTGATAAATAATCTAACTAAAGAACAAGTAAACTTACCTATAATTAATCAGCTAAAATGAATTTATCATCCTGTGCAATTCAAGTTCCTGGTTGTCCTTCTTATGAGGGAACCTATAACAAAATGGTTCTAATACCCCCAGAACAAACTCAAAGGTTCTTTGGAATAAGAATATAACAACAAAGTGATAAATATAAAGATCTGGTGATCTTAAAATAATGAATACTTGTAATAAGGAAACTCAATACAAAGCATTCATATAATCCATCATCCAATATCCAACATAAATCAACAATATTTAAATGAAAGATTGATCACAAATGTAATATGGAACATCAAATTACAGACATAATTAAAGTGTTGAATAATACGAAATACTATACGATAACCAGACTAAAGCTAAATCAAACATAATAACATTTCATAAGATAGAGGAAAAAACATAATGGGTAAGCGTCACACAGGTCTAAAGCCAAGTAGTGAACAACTTCTCCATATCAGTCTTCAAAAATCATATGTCCATAATGTGTCCTGGCCAAAAGATGTCTTCACTACTAAGAGTGACCAATATTTAAACTAGCTTGGGATTCGCATACTCTTATCATGCAAGATAGAGTTGAATCCCCCAAAAATAGATAGTGTTACAAAAATAGTAAAGCTAGAAACCACTCAAGTTGGTTTGTCAAAATAAATCAAAGTTTTATCAACATAAAAGAAATAAACTACTAAATAATAGAGTGTATGATCCAAGATGTTTTTCTCCATGTAATCAGAATCATAATCATCGATTTCTTGTAGATAGAAAAACAAATTTGATATTCAGAAAATAATGCTAACTAATATTCAGAAACATATAAGCTATAGGATTTTTAAGCTAGTCTAAAATAGTAAAAATCAAAAAATAAAATCTAATCTATTTTATTTTCAAAACAGAATCAAATAAAAAAAACAAAACAACTATTTTCTATTTCATCCATTTGACAAAGAGGCATCTGATATATCTGAATATATGATAGTGGAATTTGTTGAGTTTTAATGATAATATTATTAGACTGCTTAATCATTTTGCTTGTAAGATCTCAGTTTGAATTACTTTGTTTCTTAGGCCTGGGAATTTTATTTACAGTGGGTTTGTCGCTATGACCCTGATTAGGCTCAGAATCAAGGGTAGGGAAAATCCTTTCTTTTAGTACATCCATTACCTGTTCTAATGATTTCCTGGGTAAAAAAAATGCATCGTGACTTCTTAACCATGGGGGTTTGCAAAGAAACAAAATTCTTATAAGTGTGTGATGAAAGAGGCCTGACAGAGGGTTCAAAATCTGTTTCCTAAAATGTTTTGACTTCTTATGCAGGCTCATTAATAAATAAAAGGGCATATTTAAGTTGAAACCCAGAAAAACCATCAATTAAGCTTGAATCTCTAAGCAAAAATAAAACAAATGCTTACCTCAATCGCAACAGAAATTGCGAGATTTTTTCCTCCTAAGAACGAGAAGTATCTCTGAAATTGTGTAGTTTCTAAAGAAACTGCTCGCATGGAAGGTAAATGACCCCATTTCCAAAATGTGTTTTAAAGGGTTTGGCCAAATTCGTAACCATTTGCTCAAGAATCCTCCTGCAAAAATGTGTCTATGTTACACACTTACAGATTTGAACTCTTCTCTATAATCACGAATGTGTAAAAACTCAGGGTTGTTCAGATGTACACTACTACAGGAGCCACAGATATGGTTACAAAGAAACAACAGAGAGCAAGAGGTCTGTGAAAACAAAAAGGGCCCGAAACCTACGAAGCTTGGAGACTTTCATAATTGATAAAATGAGTTTGGAAAAATGGAAAACTAGAGGGCACACAGAACTATGAGCCATTAAACATAATGAATGTCAAACCCTCAACCACTATCGAATGCCAATTCAAAGAATGAATGGGTTCATTAATTTCACAGGACAAGATGA
Source organism: Picea glauca (assembly GCA_000966675.3). Classification (NCBI taxonomy): domain Eukaryota; kingdom Viridiplantae; phylum Streptophyta; class Pinopsida; order Pinales; family Pinaceae; genus Picea; species Picea glauca. Next base: position 200,506 of record JZKD02S1932405.1, read on the forward strand.
TGAGGTGTAGTCATGGGTACATCAGACCAGTACCAAGCGATATGAAGGTTGATATGACTATTGAGAGCATGAGACCCATATTGAATGTTAACCCGATGTTTTGTACATTCATACAATTCAAATATTACAACGAAATGATCATGATATCCATAAAACATAAAGATTGTGGTGGTAGTTTAATCAATGAATTCATAAAACTTGAAGCTTAGCAATATATGAGTGCCTTTAAAGTGAGGTTTTCTTAGGTATAAGATATAACGACAAATCCCAAACCAAGTTTTTGTTTAAATTCATGCTTACAGTCATGAATTTTAAAACAAAACAAACGAAAAAATCAATAAGATAAGTTTAACCCAATCATTGCCTCAAAGTCCAAAAACATGAATGTTCATAAATTTAAGAAGGTGGAAACTAAAGAAAGGTATAATCCCTTCGTGGTGATTTTAATTGTGATAAAAATCAACAGAATGGGTGGATGCCAACAATGGAAACATACTGGGTGAAGCAGTTATCTCTATATCACCAGAAAATTTATGTCAGGGGGTCAGATGAAATAAATTTGTAGAAACAATTAACAACAAGTCAAGCATTCCGGTCATAACTCAGAAAATAATGCAATTTATCATCAGATGTATTTATGTCTAAGAAAATGTAATATGGCATCTAATTTAGATTACGAGTGTAGTGATGTTTATGCAGTTGACTTTGATACTATTGACAGGGCCACTGCTGCCAGCAGGCGTCCATAGCCTCAGCAGGGATGTCATTTAACCCACTCTAGTACCTATGTACTATCCAAGAGTCATCCACTCATTATAAAGAACATATTCACACTTTATCAAATTAAAAGACATACTTGAGGATCTTCTTAAACCCGACATTGCTTCACTGCCAATAGGCCTATTCAGTACCCCGACGAAGTTGCCTTGGTATCATGCATGCATTTACCCACTGCCAGTAGACTTGTTCAATGTATTGACAGGTTTACAAACACTTCCCACACATTCTAGTGCTTTCAACCCTCTAGAATTTGTTTATAATTTCCAAAACTTCATGATATTCAAGAGGGCGGGGTGATACTGAAAATCACATAGTTTGGAATAAAAATTTTGATCATTTACAAATTATTCTCCTGTTTTGATGACCTTCATCACAATTTGGGCAATTAGATTTCTGTTAGGAAACCATCTCGAGGATGGGAAGGTACAGTTGAGTTGTTTTCCTTAAAACATGGATAGCGTTAGAAGTTTGTTAATGATAATCATGTCTTCTTATAATTTGAATGAGAAACCAGAAACATTGATTTGAACATAAACTTACTTCTATTGATCTGAGTTTTAGCACTTACTGCTCAGGTGCTTGGGAAGTTATCAACTGCTGCTAAGGAATGAGAATTCTTATTCCCTTACACAAATGAAATGGTGACTCGAACATAATTATTCAAAAAACAAATCAAAATCAAGAAAAATGAAAAGAACCAAAATCAAAACAGAAAAGAAAATTAAAAATATTTACAAGAGGATGTATCATAAAACATCAAGCGAAATATCTCTTGAGAGAGACTAAAAGAAAAAAAAAACATCCTTATTAATATGAGTGCAGTCCTACTCATGGCACCTTGGGTTAGGGTTGAAATAACAGTTCAAATTTACTTATCTCTTTACTTTTCATTTAAAATTTTCATGATGATACTGCGTTTTTGAAAAGAAATATTCAACGAAAAGCAGAGAGAAAAGGATTAAAGTAGACTTCCTTGACAACAGTCATATTATGGCTCCCTCGGTGTGCCCACTTGCATTCATAACTGCATTATTACAAAGAGAAACAGTGAGAAATAAAACTAAAGAAAACCTACTCTAACTACTAAATATATCAAAACACTAAGTAAAATCGTATTTCCAGTGCAACCACAAGAGCATATTTAATCCTGCAAGGCGTAGAAAGTCGAAAATCAGAACAAAAGAATGTAGTATTTGCAGATACAAAAGAAATATGTTATTCTTACATCCTATATATTCATTTAAAAACAAAGAAATCACAACCTTACCATTCTTTTGAAACTTCTTGATGTATGAATCCTCCAACCATTTTGCAATCTCGTCGTGATATGGGTCATAATGGCATGGAAAAGTGTAAGTAAGTTTGGAAAACTTGTCAAGATTATGGGGACCTGACATAACCATCAGTCGGGGCCAAAGTGCCACGTCCTCTTGACAATTCTCCAAGTGTTCATCAATTTCTTCACATGGAGGATCTAAAAGAAATATATCATGCTTACTTCCTAGATATTTAGGTAAAAACAAAGTAAGCATAATTTTATCTTTATTATGAAGATTTTTTAGATACGAATCTTCAAGCCATTCTAAGATCCTTCCATAAAAATTAGGATGAAAAATATGACTTTGATGAAATGGACATATCAATGGGGAACACGTCATAAGAGGATTCAGGACATCAATTATATTATTGGTTTGAATGCTTCCTTTGATGAGATTGATCGTTTCAAAATGTGAAGCATAAATATTAAAATTGGAACTAATCAAAGAACAAATATGCAATGTAGAATATTTGATCTCCATAAGAATGAGTGCATTGTCTCTTTCAAAAATAAATCATGTAAAATCATCTTGCAACATGTGCTTTTTCCATGCGAGTGACGAAAGTGAAAGAGCGTCAAATCCGACTTCATAAATGTTACGTTCAGAATTAATCTCACCAAATTTTGGCATATTGAAAATATTTGATTGTGATGGCAGAGAGTAAGATACTGTGGGTAAAGTATCAAGTCCACCAGAATCTAAGAAGAGATCAAAATATAAAGAGTAAAAGGAATCAGAAATAAGCACATGAAAAGAATCTCTTGAGCTATGATATTTAACAATGGTATTCTCAAGACATTCCTCTTCACTTTCCTTAAAACTTTCATTTTGTTTTGGTGATAAATCCTTCAANGAATGCTTCCTTTGATGAGATTGATCATTTCAAAATGTGAAGCATAAATATTAAAATTGGAACTAATCAAAGAACGAATATGCAATGTAGAATATTTGATCTCCATAAGAATGAGCGCATTGTCTCTTTCAAAAATAAATCATGTAAAATAATCTTGCAACATGTGCTTTTTCCATGCAAGTGATGAAAGTGAAAGAGCGTCAAATCTGACTTCATAAATGTTACGTTCAGAATTAATCTCACCAAATTTTGGCATATCGAAAATATTTGATTGTGATGGCAGAGAGTAAGATACTGTGGGTAAAGTATCAAGTCCACCAGAATCTAAGAAGAGATCGAGATATAAAGAGTAAAAGGAATCATAAATAAGCACATGAAAAGAATCTCTTGAGCTATGATATTTAACAATGGTATTCTCAAGACATTCCTCTTCACTTTCCTTAAAACTTTCATTTTGTTTTGGTGATAAATCCTTCAACATAATATGATCGTCTAAATTTGCCTCATGTATGATAGATAATTTTAAAAATTTCATGACAAACATCTAATATTTCATGTTGATAAGGTACGATTTGAGGATGAAGGTTTAAGGTTTCTTCTTCCAATTGCATATCTACATATCTAACCAATTTCATCAGGATGTTAGAATGCTTAAGATCGTTTTCATCACCTAAGTTTTCTTCAATGACTAAATTTAAATATTGATTAGAGAAAGAGTTAGAAGAATATGGACATTCACCTTGACCCATCATCAAATATTCTTCCATGATGGTCGAGGACTGAAAATAAAATGATTCAGAGGAAAAACCAATTTGATTTTCTGTAAGAAACTTTTCAATAGATTCTACCTCCACTGCTTGTTCAAAATTTTCGAATGGATTCCTCTCATGCTATGAAAAAAATTATTATTGCAATTGAGTGATAGGATTTGTAATTGACTCATCATTCGTGATTGAATATGACTGGATGAAAGGGATGCAAGCATCATAGAGGAGATTTAGTACAAACGACATGTCATTAAGATTAAATTTACAGAGAATATGATGGACACTTGTTGAAAATCCTTCTGGAGATGAATTGTCATTGATTAGTAAAGTCTGAAATTCTTCACATAATTGATTATAATCATATTTTTCAAAATCATATAAAAATTCCTCTACAAATTGAAACCAATCAAAAATGTGATATGTTGGAAAATACTCAAACCAATGTTTAATCCAACCCCTAAAAGTAAAAGAAAACAATCTGCATAAAATCTTTAAATCATAAATATCATGCTTGATGCATTTACACCAAAACTTGTTAATATGATCTTTAGAAGATACATCCCCCCCACCATCAAAGGTGGGTTTGGAAAAGCGAGAGATTGTCTCGTTGGGAATATTGGGTAATGAGAAGTGGAAAGCATATTCCAACACAGTGATTTGGAGATCCATGGGGAATTAAAAACATTCAAAATAAAGGCTCCTACGAGACCATATTGTCAATCAACCTTCCTTCTAGCATCATTTGTTGATGGGCATAAGAAACACACTGTCAAATGGAAGGTCAAATATGTACCAAGGTTGTCTATATAACCCAAGTTGTTTGGAATGAAATGACCTAACGGGTTTAATGTCTCTGTTGGCCAACTAAAGTCCTAAAAATAATAAAAGAAATGAAACTAATCTATAAAGATATGATACTAAGAATATAAGTTTAATTTACAAACGTTGAAATAGAAACATGGATATGTGCATATGATTATGAACAGTGTATACACAACTTGCAAGATTTACTAGATATCTTGCAAAATAGATGTTTTTGAAAGTGTTTATAAAAGAGATAAAGAAAGCACATACATTTTTCTATTTTTTGTTTAATATTTAAAATCTAAAAAAAACTAAAGAATGCTAATCAAAATGTAATTGAAATAAGAATAGATAAACAGTCAAAGCTAATTCAAGTTGTTCTTATGTCATTGATAAATAATCTAACTAAAGAACAAATTAACTAACCAGTAATTAATCAGCTAAAATGAATTTATCATCCTGTGCAATTCAAGCTCCTAGTTGTCTTGCTTATGAGGGAAACCTGTAATAGAATGGTGCTAATACCCACAGAACAAAATCAAAGGTGCTTTGGAACAAGAATATAACAACAGAGTGATAAATATAAAGATCTGGTGATCTTAAAATAATGAACACTTGTAATAAGGAAACTCAATACAAAGCATTCATATAATCCATCATCCAATATCCAACATAGATCAACAATATTTAAATGAAAGATTGATCACAAATGTAATATGGAACATCAAATTACAGACATAATTAAAGTGTTGAATAATATGGAATACCATACGATAATCAGACTAAAGCTGAATCAAACGTAATAAAATTTCATAAGATAGAGGCAAAAACATAATGGGTAAGCGTCACACAGGTCTAAAGACAAGTAGTGAATAGCTTCTCTATATTAGTCTTCAAAAATCATATGTCCATAATGTGTCCCAGCCAAAATATGTATTCACTACTAAGAGTGACCAATTTTTAAACTAGCTTGGGATTCACATACTCTTATCATGCAAGATAGAGTTGAATCCCCAAAAAATAGATAGTGTTACAAAAATAGTAAAGCTAGAAACCACTCATGTATGAGTTGGTTTGTCAAAATAAATCAAAGTTTTCTCAACGTAAAAGAAAGAAACTACTGAATAATAGAGCTTATGATCCAAGATGTTTTTCTCCATGTAATCAACATCATAATCATCAATTTCCTGTAGATAGAAAAACAAATTTGATATTCAAAAAATAATGCTAACTAATATTCAGAAACATATAAGCTACAGGATTTTGAAGCTAGTCTAAAATAGTAAAAATCAAAAAATAAAATCTAATCTATTTTATTTTCAAAACAAAATCAAATCAAAAAAACAAAACAATTATTTTCTATTTCATCCATTTGACAAAGAGGCATATGATATATCTGAATCTATGATAGTAGAATTTGTTGAGTTTTAATGATAGTATTATTAGACTACTTAATCATTTTTCTTGTAAGATCTCAGTTTGAATTTCTCTGTTTCTTAGGCCTGGGAATTTTCTTTACAGTGGGTTTGTCGCTATGACCCTGATTAGGCTCAAAAGCAAGGGTAGGGGAAATCCTTCCTTTCAGCACATCCATTACTCGTTCCAATGATTTTTTGGGTAAAACAAATGCATCGTGACTTCTTAACCATGGGGGTTTGCAAAGAAACAAAATTCTTATAAGCATGTGATGAAAGAGGCCTGACAGAGGGTTCAAGATTTGTTTCCTAAGACATTTTGACTTCTTATTAAGGCTCATTAATAAATAAAAGGGCATATTTAACTTGGAACCCAGAAAAACCATCAATCAAGCTTGAATATCTGATAAAAAATAAAACAAATGCTTACCTCAACCACAACAAAAATTATGATATTTTTTCCTCCAAAGAACGAGACGTATCTCTGAAACTATGTAGTTTTTGAAGAAATTGCCTGCATGGAAGGTAAATGACCCTATTTCCAAAATGGGTTTTAAAGGGTTTGGCCAAATTCGTAACCGTTTTCTCAAGAATCCTCTTGCAAAAACGTGTCTCTGTTACACACTTACGGATTTGAACTCTTCTCTGTAATCACGAATGTGTAAAAACTCAGGGTTGTTTGGATCTACACTACTACAAGAGCCACGTATATGGTTACAAAGAAACAACAAAGTGAGAGAGGTCTGTGAAAACAAAAAGGGCCTGAAACCTATGAAGCTTGGAGACTGTCATGCTTGATAAAATGAGTTTGGAAAAATGGAAAACCAGAGGGCGCACATAACTATGAGCCATCAAACATAATGAATGTCAAACCCTCAACCACTATCGAATGCCAATTCAAACAATGAATGGGTTCATTAATTTCACATGACAATAGAATAAGGTGTAGTCGTGGGTATACCAGACCAGTACCAAGCGATATGAAGGTTGATATGACTGTTGAGATCATGAGATTGATATCGAATGTTAACCCGTTGTTTTGTGCATTTATAAAATTCAAATATTACAACTAAATGATCAACCAAGGAACCAATTAAGTCATGATATCCATAAAACATAAATATTGTGGTGGTAGTTTAATTAATGAATTCATAAAACTTGAAGCTTAGCAATATATGAGTGCCTTCAAATTGAGGTTTGCTTAGGTATAAGATATAACGACAAATCCCAAACCAAGTTTTTATTTAAATTCATGCTTAGAGTCATGAATTTAAAAAATAAATAAATAAATTCAAATGAAAAACTCAATAAGATAAGTTTAACCCAATCATTGCCTTGAAGTCCAAAAACATGAATGTTCATAAATTTAAGGAGGTGGCAGCTACAAAAAGGTATAATCCTTTTGTGGTGATTTTAATTGTGATAAAAATCCACAGAATGGGTGGCTGCCAACAAGCTGACATGATTAAATCATCATACTCAAAGGACCAATGTAACCATGCGGGAAAATGATCAGTTCAACAAGAGAGGTCAACAAAGTCAACCTTCCAGGGAGACCAACCATGAAATCTCATACGACCCAAAGCTACCTTGATGTACTTGCCAATGAAGAAATAGTTGAAGGTTGTTAGTTGATTGAAAGTTGCTTGTTGGGACTTAGAACATAGTATTTCAATAGTAACAAGCATGAGAGCATGAGAGTTGAAACTCTTAGAGTCTATCTGCTGAAATACCTCCATCATCCTGAGATCAAATGGGTCATGATGAAAAGTGTAAGGGAAATCATCCTCTGGTTGAACCAAAAATGGCTCCTCCACCTATAATGGTATCTGATATAACTGTTTCAGAATGTTAAGCCTTAATATTGGCTCATTACCCCTTAATTAGGGCATATTAGATTAGTAATGTTATTTTATTTATGTTGGCTTTATTCCATTAGTTGTAATTATACCTCCTAGTCTCCTATATATACCAAGGAGACATTTTCATTTGGAATCATCTNAAATAAGCACATGAAAAGAATCTCTTGAGCTATGATATTTAACAATGGTATTCTCAAGACATTCCTCTTCACTTTCCTTAAAACTTTCATTTTGTTTTGGTGATAAATCCTTCAACATAATATGATCGTCTAAATTTGCCTCATGTATGATAGATAATTTTAAAAATTTCATGACAAACATCTAATATTTCATGTTGATAAGGTACGATTTGAGGATGAAGGTTTAAGGTTTCTTCTTCCAATTGCATATCTACATATCTAACCAATTTCATCAGGATGTTAGAATGCTTAAGATCGTTTTCATCACCTAAGTTTTCTTCAATGACTAAATTTAAATATTGATTAGAGAAAGAGTTAGAAGAATATGGACATTCACCTTGACCCATCATCAAATATTCTTCCATGATGGTCGAGGACTGAAAATAAAATGATTCAGAGGAAAAACCAATTTGATTTTCTGTAAGAAACTTTTCAATAGATTCTACCTCCACTGCTTGTTCAAAATTTTCGAATGGATTCCTCTCATGCTATGAAAAAAATTATTATTGCAATTGAGTGATAGGATTTGTAATTGACTCATCATTCGTGATTGAATATGACTGGATGAAAGGGATGCAAGCATCATAGAGGAGATTTAGTACAAACGACATGTCATTAAGATTAAATTTACAGAGAATATGATGGACACTTGTTGAAAATCCTTCTGGAGATGAATTGTCATTGATTAGTAAAGTCTGAAATTCTTCACATAATTGATTATAATCATATTTTTCAAAATCATATAAAAATTCCTCTACAAATTGAAACCAATCAAAAATGTGATATGTTGGAAAATACTCAAACCAATGTTTAATCCAACCCCTAAAAGTAAAAGAAAACAATCTGCATAAAATCTTTAAATCATAAATATCATGCTTGATGCATTTACACCAAAACTTGTTAATATGATCTTTAGAAGATACATCCCCCCCACCATCAAAGGTGGGTTTGGAAAAGCGAGAGATTGTCTCGTTGGGAATATTGGGTAATGAGAAGTGGAAAGCATATTCCAACACAGTGATTTGGAGATCCATGGGGAATTAAAAACATTCAAAATAAAGGCTCCTACGAGACCATATTGTCAATCAACCTTCCTTCTAGCATCATTTGTTGATGGGCATAAGAAACACACTGTCAAATGGAAGGTCAAATATGTACCAAGGTTGTCTATATAACCCAAGTTGTTTGGAATGAAATGACCTAACGGGTTTAATGTCTCTGTTGGCCAACTAAAGTCCTAAAAATAATAAAAGAAATGAAACTAATCTATAAAGATATGATACTAAGAATATAAGTTTAATTTACAAACGTTGAAATAGAAACATGGATATGTGCATATGATTATGAACAGTGTATACACAACTTGCAAGATTTACTAGATATCTTGCAAAATAGATGTTTTTGAAAGTGTTTATAAAAGAGATAAAGAAAGCACATACATTTTTCTATTTTTTGTTTAATATTTAAAATCTAAAAAAAACTAAAGAATGCTAATCAAAATGTAATTGAAATAAGAATAGATAAACAGTCAAAGCTAATTCAAGTTGTTCTTATGTCATTGATAAATAATCTAACTAAAGAACAAATTAACTAACCAGTAATTAATCAGCTAAAATGAATTTATCATCCTGTGCAATTCAAGCTCCTAGTTGTCTTGCTTATGAGGGAAACCTGTAATAGAATGGTGCTAATACCCACAGAACAAAATCAAAGGTGCTTTGGAACAAGAATATAACAACAGAGTGATAAATATAAAGATCTGGTGATCTTAAAATAATGAACACTTGTAATAAGGAAACTCAATACAAAGCATTCATATAATCCATCATCCAATATCCAACATAGATCAACAATATTTAAATGAAAGATTGATCACAAATGTAATATGGAACATCAAATTACAGACATAATTAAAGTGTTGAATAATATGGAATACCATACGATAATCAGACTAAAGCTGAATCAAACGTAATAAAATTTCATAAGATAGAGGCAAAAACATAATGGGTAAGCGTCACACAGGTCTAAAGACAAGTAGTGAATAGCTTCTCTATATTAGTCTTCAAAAATCATATGTCCATAATGTGTCCCAGCCAAAATATGTATTCACTACTAAGAGTGACCAATTTTTAAACTAGCTTGGGATTCACATACTCTTATCATGCAAGATAGAGTTGAATCCCCAAAAAATAGATAGTGTTACAAAAATAGTAAAGCTAGAAACCACTCATGTATGAGTTGGTTTGTCAAAATAAATCAAAGTTTTCTCAACGTAAAAGAAAGAAACTACTGAATAATAGAGCTTATGATCCAAGATGTTTTTCTCCATGTAATCAACATCATAATCATCAATTTCCTGTAGATAGAAAAACAAATTTGATATTCAAAAAATAATGCTAACTAATATTCAGAAACATATAAGCTACAGGATTTTGAAGCTAGTCTAAAATAGTAAAAATCAAAAAATAAAATCTAATCTATTTTATTTTCAAAACAAAATCAAATCAAAAAAACAAAACAATTATTTTCTATTTCATCCATTTGACAAAGAGGCATATGATATATCTGAATCTATGATAGTAGAATTTGTTGAGTTTTAATGATAGTATTATTAGACTACTTAATCATTTTTCTTGTAAGATCTCAGTTTGAATTTCTCTGTTTCTTAGGCCTGGGAATTTTCTTTACAGTGGGTTTGTCGCTATGACCCTGATTAGGCTCAAAAGCAAGGGTAGGGGAAATCCTTCCTTTCAGCACATCCATTACTCGTTCCAATGATTTTTTGGGTAAAACAAATGCATCGTGACTTCTTAACCATGGGGGTTTGCAAAGAAACAAAATTCTTATAAGCATGTGATGAAAGAGGCCTGACAGAGGGTTCAAGATTTGTTTCCTAAGACATTTTGACTTCTTATTAAGGCTCATTAATAAATAAAAGGGCATATTTAACTTGGAACCCAGAAAAACCATCAATCAAGCTTGAATATCTGATAAAAAATAAAACAAATGCTTACCTCAACCACAACAAAAATTATGATATTTTTTCCTCCAAAGAACGAGACGTATCTCTGAAACTATGTAGTTTTTGAAGAAATTGCCTGCATGGAAGGTAAATGACCCTATTTCCAAAATGGGTTTTAAAGGGTTTGGCCAAATTCGTAACCGTTTTCTCAAGAATCCTCTTGCAAAAACGTGTCTCTGTTACACACTTACGGATTTGAACTCTTCTCTGTAATCACGAATGTGTAAAAACTCAGGGTTGTTTGGATCTACACTACTACAAGAGCCACGTATATGGTTACAAAGAAACAACAAAGTGAGAGAGGTCTGTGAAAACAAAAAGGGCCTGAAACCTATGAAGCTTGGAGACTGTCATGCTTGATAAAATGAGTTTGGAAAAATGGAAAACCAGAGGGCGCACATAACTATGAGCCATCAAACATAATGAATGTCAAACCCTCAACCACTATCGAATGCCAATTCAAACAATGAATGGGTTCATTAATTTCACATGACAATAGAATAAGGTGTAGTCGTGGGTATACCAGACCAGTACCAAGCGATATGAAGGTTGATATGACTGTTGAGATCATGAGATTGATATCGAATGTTAACCCGTTGTTTTGTGCATTTATAAAATTCAAATATTACAACTAAATGATCAACCAAGGAACCAATTAAGTCATGATATCCATAAAACATAAATATTGTGGTGGTAGTTTAATTAATGAATTCATAAAACTTGAAGCTTAGCAATATATGAGTGCCTTCAAATTGAGGTTTGCTTAGGTATAAGATATAACGACAAATCCCAAACCAAGTTTTTATTTAAATTCATGCTTAGAGTCATGAATTTAAAAAATAAATAAATAAATTCAAATGAAAAACTCAATAAGATAAGTTTAACCCAATCATTGCCTTGAAGTCCAAAAACATGAATGTTCATAAATTTAAGGAGGTGGCAGCTACAAAAAGGTATAATCCTTTTGTGGTGATTTTAATTGTGATAAAAATCCACAGAATGGGTGGCTGTCAACAAGCTACCATGATTAAATCATCATACTCAAAGGACCAATGTAACCCTGTGGGAAAATGATTAGTTCAATGAGAGAGGTCAACAAAGTCAACCTTCCAAGGAGACCAACCATGAAATCTCATACGACCCAAAGCTACTTGATGTACTTGCCAATGAAGACATAGTTGAAGGTTGTTAGTTGATTGAAAGTTGCTTGTTAGGACTTAGAACATAGTATTTCAACAGTAACAAGCGTGAGAGCATGAGAGTTGAAACTCTTAGAGTCTATCTACTGAAATACCTCCATCATCTTGAGATAAATTGGGTCATGATGAAAAGTGTAAGGGAAATCATCCTCTTCTTGAACCAAAAATGGCTCCTCCACCTATAATGGTATCTGATATAACTGTTTCAGAATGTTAAGCCCTAATATTGGCGCATTACCCCTTAATTGGGGCATATTAGATTAGTAATGTTATTTTATTTATGTCGACTTTATTCTATTAGTTGTAATTATACCTCCTAGTCTCCTATATATACCAAGGAGACATTTTCATTTGGAATCATCTGGTACTTGAACATTTAAGTGGGGTAAAAGGAGGTTGCCCCTTGAAGAGGTTTATTATATGAAATTTTCTCTTTTTTAAGGCATTGAGTACTTTTTCTGAGGTTTTTCTATGCTATATTGATATTTGGTTCTTAACATATGGTATCAGAGCTCAAGGTCTTGGGGTTTCGCTGCTACATCTGAGACACCTTGGAATTTTCGCTATAAGGTTTTTTCTACAATGTTTCAGAAGGAACGTCTTGGAGGATATTTAGTAGACAGATCAAGGTACGTTGGGTTAAAATTTCAGCTCCTAAGGCCTTATACTTTCGGAGATACAGCCTGTACAAGATAGGGTTCTAGAATCATCCTGAAATGAGTCATTGTGTAATTTTCACTATAAAAAAAATTCTGTAACGTTTCAAACCCTGAAATATAGAGGATATTCATAGACATTAGTAAGGTATCTGTGGTAAAAATATCAGCTTCTGGGTCATCTTAAATTTGTATATACACCCTATGTAAGATAGGGTATTTGACTAGTCCTATTGTCTAGTCTCAAGAAGGTGTTCCAGGTAAAACAATCATAACTTCTTCATAGAGTATTCAAATTGAGTGGGACTAGTTTCATTGGATCATGGACAGTCTTTAGTATTTCTAGTATGCGTTTTAGAATTTTATATCAATTATTTTGTGCGGGGCACGCTATACAAGTGAGATCTTCTAGAAAGTCCAAAAAGCGGCAAGTTGTGGGAAAGTTACCGTACATTCCACTTGGCATGTCCAATTTTGATCGGACTTATGGAATTGTAGAGAAGCAATATCAGAGAACTACATAAAAGAAAGTTTCATACCTAGAAGGGCCAAAACTTGGGAGATACAACATAATAAATATTGTCTAGCACAACCACCTCAAAATCAAGGTTCAAAAGTGATACTTGGCCAACATACCACCCAAAAAGGGAACTTCTACACCAAATAAGCCTCTAGACAATCCTACTTGGACTCTTGATGAAGGTG
>JZKD02S1932405.1:227482-237752 GCA_000966675.3 Picea glauca
GAAGGCCTGACATGTAATCCATAGAGATGGATTCCCAAGGTTGACTGGGGGTAGGAAGCGGAGTATAGAGGCCTTGCTTCTTGATGGTCGGTTTGGCAATGGCACAAGCAGTGCAATACTTGATGTACTTCCTGACATCATGTCGAAGGTTCAGCCAATAGAAATAATTTTGCAGTACTACCATGGTTTTCTCGACCCCGAAATGCCCAACAACCCGATTGTAGTGCGCCTCCCAAATCATATTGGCACGCTCGCTTGAAGGAACACAAAGGTGTCCCAGGTGACAAAGCAGGGCATCCTGGAGGTGAAAATTGGGAACTTTCTTACCCTCCAAGAGTGTATTGTATGTGTGGTCGAATTCTAAATCACTTGTGTAGAGAAGTGGCCAATCGAAAGTCTCGTGCCCACAAGAGTTGAGCACAGTGGTTAGCACCATGATGGGTGGTCAACTGAGGCAGACTGCAACAGTATTGGTGCTTCCTTTCTTGTACTTAATGTTCAAATGAAACTGTTGTAGGTATGTGGACCACTTATGATGGCGATCGTTCTGCAACTTCCCTTGTGTCTGTATGAACTACAGGGGTCGGTGGTCTATGTGGATGACCGTTTCCTTTCCCAAAATGTAATGCTTCCATTTCCAACAAGCCTAGACAATGGAATACATTTATTTGTCATAAGTGGGATACTTCTAGACTGTGTTGGAAAGTGTCTCACTGTGATATGCCACTGGATTCCCATGTTGAGTAAGAACTACCCCAATGGCATAGTTAGAGGCATTTGTCTCGATCTCAAATGGTTGTTGCAAGTCTGGTAATGTGAGCACTGGTGCAGAGAAGAGGTGATGCTTCAACTCCCCGAATGCCTTCTGTTGAGATTCGGACCAAAATAATTTTTCTTTAGCTCCTCCCTTGGTGACTTGACTCAAGGGCCAAGTGATATGAGAGAATCCCAACACAAACCTATGGTAGAAATTGGCAAGATCTAAAAAGCTGCGGAGCTCTATTAGGGTGGTTGGGGCTAGCCAATCCTAAATGACTTGGATCTTTGTTGGATCCACATGCACCCCCCGATCATCAATAATGTATCTCAGATACTGAACCTGGGTCATGCCAAAAGTGAATTTCTCCAAATTGGCACACAATTGGTTTTGTCGCAGTGTTTGGAGGACCTATCAGATGTGGTGGAGGTTCTCTTCCCAAGTCTGACTGAAGATCAGAATGTCATCCAAGTACACCACTACAAATGAGTTGGTGGATGGCCATAGGATGTCATCCATTAGCCTCATGAAGGTTGTAGGGGCATTTGTCAACCCGAATGGCATGACCAACCATTCGAAAAGTCCAACCTTGGATTTGAAGGTAGTCTTCCACACATCAGAGGGTTCGATTGGTACCTGGTGATACCCCGACTTCAAGTCGATCTTGTTGAAATATTTCACCCCCTTGAGTTGGTCCAGAAGGTCATCAATCTGTGGGATCAGGTACCTATTCCAAACAATGATCTTGTTCAGTGCTCGATAGTCAATGCAAAGTCTCCAAGTCCCATCCTTCTTCTGCACCAACATGATCGGGCTCCCACAGGGTGATGAACTCGGTCGGATGTGACCTTTCTGCAATAGCTCCTGAATCTGCCTCTTGATTTCATCATTCTCCAGAACAGAGCATCGATAGATGGGTCCATTGGGTAGTGACGCACCTGGGGTCAGATCGATGGGGTGCTTGACCTCGCAATGTAGAGGCATTCTCTAGAACAGAGCATCGATAGATGGGTCCATTGGGTAGCGACGCACCTGGGGTCAAATCGATGGGGTGCTTGACCTGGAAATGTAGAGGCACCCCTGCAGGGGAGGTGAAGATGTCCTCGTACTCCTCCACGACCCTATCCATCTGTTGTTTTTGTGCAATGGGGCCTTGTCGGGAGGTCATGGCCACAGTCTTCCTCTTTCCCTCTGGGTGGATCATCAAGAAAACAAATTTCCTGGTTTTGGAAATGAGCTTACTACATTGTTTTGCAGTAACCAAAGAGATGGTGGTAGGCGGTGCTATCTCTGGTATCCTGTACAGCTTATTGCCCAAGGTGACAATAACAGCACGAGGCATGGACTCATACACAGCATGTCACTTCCACAAGTATGGTTGACCTAATAATACATTAGAAACATCAAGAGGAGCAATGTCACATAATACCTCATCCATGAAGGGCTTGATGTTGTAGGGAAGGTGACATTGTTGGCTGACGCGAAGGTCCCGTCCTTGGTGAAACCACCCAATGGTGTATGGTTGTGGGTGTGTTGTGGTCGGAAAGCCTAGCCGCTTCATGACCTCTATCGAGATAAGGTTCTTCTAGATCCCATTGTCGATAATGAACTGCAACAGGGAACCCTTTACCCACATATTGGAATGGAAGAGACGCTTTGCCTCCTCTGGATCTTCTGGTTCCTCCTTATGGATCTTCGTGGTGGCAACGGTGGCATTGGGCTCCGCATCGATAATCTGCTTCCCCCTTTCATTCCCCTTGTTGGGTTCTAATTCAGAGTCGGAGGATGCATCCGATTCATAAGCCTTCAACTTGGCTACCAGTGACTGCTTGGCCCGACACTCACTTGTGTTGTGAGTGGAGCTCTTATGGAATTCACACCACTTCCCCATGTCTTTTTTTGGCTTCGTGGTGTTATTCTTTGCTTGTGGATTTGGCAGGTTATCCTAGGCCACTCTGCCTTGGCTTGGTCCTTTGTTCTGTGGTTTGGTGGTACCTTTCTCTTGCTTCTGATTCGCAGACCCAAAGTCTCTCTTTTTCTATTTGAACTTCTGCTCAATCTTGGCAGCATATCGATACGCCACACCAAGCGAGGAGATGTCGAGGAACTCCATTTCCTCCTGAATGTATTTGTGCAGAAAACTATGGTACTTTAATACCAAATGTTTCTATGAATCTTTGATACCCAACTTTGTGCATAGGGTATGAAACAGATTCGTCATCTCATTCACATCTTGGTCCCTTTGTTGTCGTAGCATAGTCCATTGTATGCAGTTGGCCACAGAGCTCCCCACGGGATAACGTTGTGCCTTGATGGCGTCTCGGAAATAATTCCAAATGGGTGTGGTCGAGAACAGAGAGGGTTCCCCCTCTCCCTATTACTCCGAGTAGGTTTCCCACCAGTCCTTGACATGGGGGGCGGCTTTGAGGAGTGCGAAAATAATCCTTTCTCGGTCGGAAAATTCATGAACCGAGAAATATCCTTCTAACAGATTCAACCATATATATACGACATATGCATCTATTTGGCCCTCAAATATGGGAATGTCAAAGTTTACTTGTACCTTAAAAGGAGTGGTTCCTCCAGAGTGGTTGTTGGATGTCGATGCGCCACTAGTGGGAATCCGTTGAAGAATCTAGGCAAAGTTGTCCATCATCACGTTCCTTTGTTTCTTGAGGGCCTCCTCGAGCAACATTTTGATAGGATCTCCTGCTCCCTCATATTTATTTTCTTCCCCCATGGGCGGTCATCAGGGTTTGCGAGACTGATCTTGCAAAGGTTCAACCAGATCGAGCCCCAACTCCTTATACCCTGACCTCATTGGGGATATGCAAAGAAAGATCGAGAATGAGCAGACCGCTCTGATACAAATGATCTCGATTTATGTAGGAACACAATGAAATACATAAATACACATAAATGAAAAGATGCAGCGGAAATAAGACTTCATTTCATTAATAACAAATGATTGAAAAATGCTTATAGACAGAATGGAAATAAACTAGCTAGGGTGCTAGTAGCTTATCTCTGAGAAGAGATGTGACGGCTACTGGCCTCTGAACTACCTGTTACAATGAGGCTCGAAGGCCTATATATTACTGAGAAACAATGGAAAACCCTAAACATCCAAAAACCTAACCCCAGGAGATGAAACGCTAGAATATGGGCCTCGTTGGGGTAAATTGGTACATCAATTTCCCGGGGTCGTAACTTTGGCATACTATCTCCGTTTGACGCACATGATACATCGTTAGAAAGATATATCCGAGGACTACATTGCTGATAGAGAATATTGAGTCTGGAATGGACTCATATTTGTCGGACCATTCATGCCCAAAAAACGTTGTTTAGGGCCTCAAAACAGCTCCAGAAGTTCAGGACCCGAAGAACTGCTAAAAATAGTAAATTGTGCTACAATTAAGGAAACTAAAAAACTGAAAGAAACAATGGTGTGGGTCCAAGTGGAATAGGTAGGTGGCCACCAATATCCACCTGGATCAGTTCGACACAAACATCCTCATTGCCACATCCTCATGTTCCACCTCAATATCATCCAACAATTTTGAAAAAGCAACCAAGTGGTCCTCAACTGATTCTCCTGACCTTCCTGCAAACAAAGGTAAGCATTTAAGAAATTTGCGTGTAGGTAAGTCATGAGGATAATATGAGAATGCAATAAATATTAGTGGGTCAAAATCAGAAAATCTCCACCTTACTGGTGGCCTCATAGCTGCAACCATATTGTTAATCTCATATAGAAACAAGCACAACTACTATCCTACTACTAGCTCGATATGGAAATAAAAAGAAAGATGAAGATGTCGAAGATACACTCACTATAGTGCTCATCGAAAAATAACTTACCTAATAGCTCTTACTCTTACCAACTTCATGAGGAGTTCTTGGTCAATTGATAGTCTTGTTCAGAGAAAAGGTGTTAGGGTTTTTTCAAGCTCGGAACTAGACCTTGTGAGGGAATTGAAACCAAAAGATATTCTTGTGTAAGTCCCCTGTGGAGTTGTCCCTATATCTTGTGGATTCGTCGGGTGAGTTAGAAAAAGTAAAATAATTAAAGAAAAAACTCATTGTCGTTTACCAAGGATGGTGTTCCCCGACAGTGGTGCTAACTTGTTAGCACAAATTTTTACCCTCCAATATGAGTTGATATATGTTTTAAGACAACGGTAAAAACTAGGCTCATTAAAGGATTAAGGCCCCAAATTATCACTGACCTAACCCCTCTTTGTTTGGGCTAGTGCTTGCTAGCCTCTGGGGGGGAGTCCCTAGGCACACTGAAGCGCCTTCCTGCTAATCTAAAGCCTAATTTCTGCATTAAAAATAAAATAATCAGCAAGCTTTTCGTCTTGGACAATGTGTAAAAGTGGTCCAAAATGATGAGGAAAAGTGATTATTTTCACTTGGAGGGAGCCTGCAGGGCTGGCACAATGATAATAGACTGGAAAGAGGAAAAAAAAAATTCAAAAGATCATAAATAAACACAATGAACAGTTGAAAAATGACAAATCGGATCACAAATTTACCACAGTACCTCCAAGAAATGAGGTTTGAAGACAAACACACACTTCTTTATTGATCAAGCTTACAAGAGAGTTGATTTCGCCACACTTGGAAAGCCTACAACCAATACAATGACTACTTTTCTCAGAGAAGAGCCACTAGACTAGAGAAGAAGAGAGATGAGAATGTGAAAAACACTATGCTTCTACTACAATGAACCCACCAATAATCAATGAAAACCATCCAATATATAGGAGCGGAGTGTGAATAAAATAGGAGTTGATGCGAATGAGGAAATAAGTGTGAGTGAGAAATTTAGGAATTAATGCACATGAGGGAATGGAAATAGAGTTAACTCATGTGAATAATAGGAGAGATAATGCATGGGGGATTAAATTAGGAATTTAATGCATGTTTAAATGCTAAATTTGGCCAAGTAATGAGTGAGTTTTAGCTAAGGGGAAATTCATCCTATTTTTTAGGGATTTTCCTAAATTTTAGGAAATTTGAGTTTAAAAGAAAATTAACAGAAATTTGAGGAAATTAATGCATGGAAAGTGAAGATATGTCAAGTGAGAAAATTAAGCCTTGATTGGGGAATTTCGTCCTATTTTTTAGGGATTCCCTATTTTTTAGGAAATTGCAATTTAAACACAACTAAAGGAAAATTTTGTGGAATTGATGCATGGAAAGTGGAGAGGTGATTATATGGAGGAATATACAACTAAATTTAGACCCAGTTATGTGACTCTCTTTTCTCAATTAATTATTTATTTACGCTTAAGTCTTTGAAATATGTGCCCCCCTACTTAAGTAGATGCCACATGACTCTGTAGATCTGCCATATGTTGACCTATGAGGGTGCCACTTGGAACTGCATGGATGATGACCGTACCTTCTAAATATAGAACATTCTAAAAATAGAATTCAACTCCAAAATTTTAGGAAACTATCCACATCATCCAGGAACATTAGGAGAACACTACCACATGTCACTGCCTAAAAATAGACACTAATAAAAATAGAAAGTTGTATGAATTACCTTGAATTCATACTCATTGAACTCGTTTTTCCAAAAGGGATTCAAATATGTGACCAAAATTGACATGCAAGCCCTGGTGCTCAACTTGCTAAAAATAGTAAATTGTGCCAAATCATCCCGGAAAAGATCCAAAAGACTCTAAATGTCTCAAGGATCAACAATACATTCTCGAAATATGAATCTGAGGCTTAGAGAAAGACCTGCTAAAAATAGAAAGTTCTCTCATGTCGCCCGGAAAAGTGCCATCGGGCCTAGAATCATGTAAGTACTCTTCTTGTATGCTCAGAACTGCTCCAAATTGTTAATAGACCCACTTGTTACAAAATGTTTCGTCTACGGACAAATGAAACTTCCCTTGGATTAATTTACCCCTATACCAAGAAAAAAATAGTACAAGTGGACACTAATATCCCTTTAAACTTATCTTAACCAATCAGAATGATAAGGAGAGAAGGGATATGATGAACCTATTTCGACGTTTGTCCTTTCTCTATTAAGAACTAAATATCAATATAGCATAGAAAAACCTCAGAATAAGTACTCAACACCTTGAAAAAGAGATAATCTCATATAATAAGCCTCTTCGAGGGGGAAACCTCCTTATACACCACATAAATGTTCAGGTACAAGATGATTCCAAATGAAAATGTCTCCTTGGTATATATAGAAGACTAGGAGGTACAATTACAACTAATTGACTCAAGCTGACATAAATAAAATAACATTACTACTGTAATATGCCCCAATTAAGGGCTAATGAGCCATATTTAGGTCTTAACATGCCCTTCCCCTTGAGACAAGTGTTGTTCGCAACACTTGAGTAACTTTGAATGCTTCTGTATAAAAGAGTCATCTTCCTAAGTGGAATATTCAGCCAGTAGTTTCCTTCATTTAACGAGATACTTTGAAATGCATCTATTCCTCAGCTGGCGAATTCTTGTGTCAGTGATGGATTCAGGCTCCAATATGATTTTTCCTTCCTCGTCAAGTTCTAGAAATATATTTTGAACTGGTATCTTGTCACCTATAACCTTCTTTAAGCATGAAACATGGAAAACTGGGTGTACTCATGAAGATATAGGCAACTCCAATTTGTATGCCATAGTACCAATCTTTTGCAACACCTTATAAGGGCCATATTACTTTGGTGATAATTTATTATTGATGCAGGAGCATCGCAAGCAAGTACAAGCAGAGGATAGTTGGATATGCACCAACGCACATTTTGAAGATGTTTTGAATTTTAAAGATGAAAGATTAATGAAATAACTGGGAGAATGTAATTGTTCTTAAATGTTTTGGGAATTGTAACGCAGATCTTGAGCGGTTTCTCTCATATATCGGTTGGAGGAATTTAATGTAATAAATGTAAAGTATTTGTAGTATTTATTTCGATATGATAGCTTAGAGTTGTAGGGGGGGGAACTCAAAAAGAAATCTCCCTCGTAGATGCATGGTATCATAATTTTTTTCATTGTAACAGTAGAGTTTTAGAGAAAGAGAGCATAGGAGAATAGAGATTGTAGAAGTTGTATAAGCATATATTTGTTGCTATAGAACCCATGTACAGGAGAACTTGAGTTAGTATAAGAATGCTTTGACTCAATTTCATGGTGTTGTTATGGTTACTGTTTACATCTATTGAATGGTATGTTTACAGTTTGCTTATATGCTCTATTATGCATTTGTTTCAATGTTTTTATGTGTATGATTTCATGTTGAATGTATGAATTATGTGAGAGGGAGAGTATGAGTTTCAATTGCTTCTCTTCCTGAGAATTCTTGCAAGGAGTGTAGTGGAGGTGTGCAAGGAGTGCGTTGAAAAGATTTTGAGTTTTACCTCAGAAAAGCTCAGGAGAGACAGAGTTTTTCTTAAACCAACAAAAGTGCAGGTATAGCACAAAGCCGTGCAAGGTGTGTGTAGGCCAGGCTGAGAAGAGTCTTAGAATTTTCCAACCCAGTGAGTGGTTGAAGGATCTTTGTCGCAAAGAGTGTGCATAGTTGGAGAGTTTAGATAATTAGATATTATCGTGAAGGCCGCAAGGAGTGCATGCAAGGATTCCTTACAACCCTTGAGTTTGTAGCAAGAATAAAGATTAGGAGGGATAGAGACTTGGAAAGTTCAAGAGAAGGATGAGGGTCAAAGTTTCCTTGCAGAAACCAAGCTTAGGAGGAAGGACGCCAAGTTATTTGGCCATGAGTCTTTGAGAACCAAAATGGACAGTTTAATTTCTCAGAGGGAGGAACATCGATTTTCCGTAGACCGTTGGATCCAGTAGACCAGCGGAGAGGTTAAGACCGAGTGTCTTTCAACACTTGCAATCTCGGGAGGGATAGTAGCCATTAGATCCCACGGAGTGTGATCCATCAATTGGATGCTCCGAATTTTGACATTTTAGGAGTCGGGAGCGTGGAGGAAACGACTACCCGGAATTCGCGAGTCACGAAATCCCGACTTTGGGAAACAAGAATTTGAACCGTCAGATCATGGGATGTTCAGGACTTTTGATCTGTGGTAAATAAGTCATGATTTTGGACTTTGGGAAAAGGGAGAATAGTCGTATCGTGAACTCATGAGTCAGGAAATAGTGACGTTCTCGGAGGTGAGGCCCCAAGATTTGGTTAGAGGTTATACAGTGGAAGCATAAGGAAGGAGCTAAGGATCGTTAGCCCGTTTCGGGGTTTCGGGAATCAGAGGAGTCAGGGTGACTCACAACAGGAATCCCGAAATCGCAAAACGTGAAGTCACGAACTTGAAGATCCATTTGGGTTAAGTCATTGGTCACGTGGAATATAGGTTTGCACCTAGTTCTTGTTCACGCGGGTGTGACTTCTAAAAGGACATGTGGTTTTGTATGCATTGAAGGTTCAACAGGGAACTAAGGATCCATTTCGGCTCAGGGAAAATAGGAAGATCCAAAGACCAAGAGGTCAAGCAAACCCTGCTGAGGTGGCGGGTTGCGTCAATTATCCTTCTTGGCTTGCTTTAGGGACATATGTTTGTATTTTTATAGTCTTAAAAACACCCAATCCCCTACTTCAAAACTTCAGTTACTACAATGTTGATCTTCTTTTTGTTTCATGTGATTTTGTGCCATGGTCAGGTTGTTCTTTAAGATTTGGATAACTTGTTGTTGATGCTCGATGTGATATTCCACTGCTTGAACTTTAGATTTTTATTTTAGAGAATAGGTGATGGAAGGAGGGTGGTATCCATAGAGTTCCATAAATGGTGTCATTTTTGTTGCAATATGAAAGGAAGCGTTATATCACCATTCTGCCAAGGGTAACCATTTGAACCATCATGTTTGTTTATCAAATACAATGCAACAAAGGTAGCCTTCCAGACATTTGTTCACTATCTTGGTTTTTCCATCAGATTGAGGATGATAGGATGAGCTATGAGCCAATTGAATACCCAAAAAAGAAAACAATTATGCCCAAAAATGTCCAATGAAGATGGGATCTCTGTCACTTACAATAATCTTTGGGCTTCCATGTAGCTTTTGAACTGTCTCCATGAATGCGGTGGAAATTGTACAAGATTTGAAGGGATGAAAGAGTGCACAAAAGTGTGTGTACTTGGTGAGTCTATCAACAATCACCATGATGACACTCTTTCCTTCAAACTTTGGTAAACCTGTTATGAAATCCATGGAAACCTCCTCCCAATGTTGACTTGGGATGGTTAATGGTTGTAAAATACCTAGGGTATTAATTGTTTCCATCTGATTTTGTTGGAAAACCAAACATTCTGCGAACAAACCTTTCAACATCAGTTTTAATACCATCCCAAAATAAATCCTTTTTGACCCTATGGTAGGTTTTCAAAAATCTCGAGTGCCCTCCTAATGGAGAGGTGTGCAATTCCAATAGTACCTTTTGTTTGAGTTGGGATTTCTTACATAAATATAAGCGATCTTTGTACCATAGTGAATCATTTTTCCATGTAA
>JZKD02S1932405.1:247910-258500 GCA_000966675.3 Picea glauca
AGAGATTCAAGCTTAATTGATGGTTTTTCTGGGTTTCAACTTAAATATGCCCTTTTATTTATTAATGAGCCTGCATAAGAAGTCAAAACATTTTAGGAAACAGATTTTGAACCCTCTGTCAGGCCTCTTTCATCACACACTTATAAGAATTTTGTTTCTTTGCAAACCCCCATGGTTAAGAAGTCACGATGCATTTTTTTTACCCAGGAAATCATTAGAACAGGTAATGGATGTACTAAAAGAAAGGATTTTCCCTACCCTTGATTCTGAGCCTAATCAGGGTCATAGCGACAAACCCACTGTAAATAAAATTCCCAGGCCTAAGAAACAAAGTAATTCAAACTGAGATCTTACAAGCAAAATGATTAAGCAGTCTAATAATATTATCATTAAAACTCAACAAATTCCACTATCATATATTCAGATATATCAGATGCCTCTTTGTCAAATGGATGAAATAGAAAATAGTTGTTTTGTTTTTTTTATTTGATTCTGTTTTGAAAATAAAATAGATTAGATTTTATTTTTTGATTTTTACTATTTTAGACTAGCTTAAAAATCCTATAGCTTATATGTTTCTGAATATTAGTTAGCATTATTTTCTGAATATCAAATTTGTTTTTCTATCTACAAGAAATCGATGATTATGATTCTGATTACATGGAGAAAAACATCTTGGATCATACACTCTATTATTTAGTAGTTTATTTCTTTTATGTTGATAAAACTTTGATTTATTTTGACAAACCAACTTGAGTGGTTTCTAGCTTTACTATTTTTGTAACACTATCTATTTTTGGGGGATTCAACTCTATCTTGCATGATAAGAGTATGCGAATCCCAAGCTAGTTTAAATATTGGTCACTCTTAGTAGTGAAGACATCTTTTGGCCAGGACACATTATGGACATATGATTTTTGAAGACTGATATGGAGAAGTTGTTCACTACTTGGCTTTAGACCTGTGTGACGCTTACCCATTATGTTTTTTCCTCTATCTTATGAAATGTTATTATGTTTGATTTAGCTTTAGTCTGGTTATCGTATAGTATTTCGTATTATTCAACACTTTAATTATGTCTGTAATTTGATGTTCCATATTACATTTGTGATCAATCTTTCATTTAAATATTGTTGATTTATGTTGGATATTGGATGATGGATTATATGAATGCTTTGTATTGAGTTTCCTTATTACAAGTATTCATTATTTTAAGATCACCAGATCTTTATATTTATCACTTTGTTGTTATATTCTTATTCCAAAGAACCTTTGAGTTTGTTCTGGGGGTATTAGAACCATTTTGTTATAGGTTCCCTCATAAGAAGGACAACCAGGAACTTGAATTGCACAGGATGATAAATTCATTTTAGCTGATTAATTATAGGTAAGTTTACTTGTTCTTTAGTTAGATTATTTATCAATGAAATAATAACAGCTTGAATAATCTTTAACTGTTTATCTATTCTTATTTCAATTACATTTTGATTAGCATTATTTAGTTTTTTTTAGATTTTAAATATTAAATAGAAAACAGAAAAATGTATGTGCTTTCTTTATCTCTTTTATAAACACTTTCAAAAACATCTATTTCGCAAGATATCCAGTAAATCTTGCAAGTTGTATATACATTGTTCATAATCATATGCACATATCTATGTCTCTATTTCAACATTTGTAAATTAAACTTATATTCTTAGTATCATAGCTTTATAGATTAGTTTCATTTCTTTTATTATGTTTAGGACTTTAGTTGGTCAACAGAGCCATTAAACCCGCCGGGTCATTTCATTCCAAATGGCTTGGGTTATTTAGACAACCCCGGTCCGTATTTGACCTTCCACTTGACGGTATGTCACTTACGCTCATCAACATAGATTTGAGGTAAAAAAATTTGGGTTTAGGGTTGTTGTCTTTCCTTTCCACATGGTCATTTCAATATTTCCTGCTTACTGATTTTTTATAGTTTTAGGAGAGCAATCTACATTTTCCTTGCAGTGTCTTTTCCCTTCTGTATTTACTTCAGCCTTTTGCATAAGTGTCGTTGATTTTTTCCAAGTCATATTAGCATGTGTTTGTGTCTTGTGTATCTATCCTTTCATGAATAAATGGTTTTCCACAAGTGATTTTACTGGGTCAAAATTTGAATGTCTATCTTTCACATGTCAATCCTTTACGTCTATCATTAGAGTGAGTCTGGACAGGGGTCACGTTTGTCCCCTAATCATTGATCCTTTAGGATGGGTATTTTTAGGAGACATACGAGTGTCTTGAGTCATTTTTTTTCTTGTCTCCTCATCTCTTATCATTAAGTCCTATGCTTTGAGTCAGTCACCCCCCCCATCCAGCATAGTGATATGGTACTTGGTTCTTTCATTTTGATCTTATTTATTTATCACTTCATGCTAAGGGAAGAGAGACATTATTGCTCTTCTTTTCAACAGGTCATCCTGTATCGAATTCGACACATTATCTACAGATGACCCAGAAGTAGAGCACCAAGGTAGCCATTAGCCTCATTGGTTATCATTTTGCATTTGGCAAGGCTGAGTATCATTGCGCCTTTGATTGGATGATCCTTGTCAATGCTCGAATTCAAAACATCTTTCATAATGTTAGGTTATGCTAATACCTTAGGACCCATTGACATTATTGGTGGTGTTCCTTCACAATTCACATGTGTTTACATTATTGATGTCTGATGAAGTGGCTCTCTCTCGTGTGTCGACATCAATACATTTACCACAGGGAGGAGTGTACATATTGGGTGGTAGCAGGTAGAGAATTTGGATGAGACCCCTTGGGTTTTAGTTTTCAGTGGGAGGATTGTATACTCCATGGCCCATTGGACAATATTTTTTACTATAGGTCAACTTACAGGTTGTTCTTGATCAGATTACATGGCCTCTTCTCCTTCCATGCAGTTATAGGGGTATTCTTGGTACATAGTTCTTCATTTTTCATAGAGCATTAGTTATACATATTACAGAGTTCTCACAAAGCATCATTTTAGTTTTATGGAAAAAGAGATTCTAATGGTTCTTGACATCTCACAGGGGGATCCTGTCCCCTTGAGTTGCCATTGTTAACGCCTAGATTTTTACCCTTAAAAATCTTGAGGTTTAAGATCTAGCATGCACTATTTTGGTTGGCATTCTGAGATTCTCTTAGAGTTTAGCACTTATGGCTAGAAAATTTTTGTTCCCACAAGATATAGGTATATGATCGATACATGGTTTTTTGGTTCAAAGTTAGAGTTGACTTGGTTTCCATGCATTTTTGAAAGAGATATCTACGTACAATAGGCATTGCTATTTTTTAGGAGGCATGGTTTGAGTGGGTCTCTTTAAAGTTTGGAGAAGTTCTGAGCATATAGGGAGGGTCCTTGCATGATTCTAGGCCTGATGACACTTTTCCGGGCGACATGTGAGAACTTTCTATTTTTAGCAGGTCTTGTTGTAGGCCTCAGATTTAGATTTCGAGCATATATTATTGATCCTTGAGACATTTCGAGTCTTTTGAATCTTTTCCAGGATTATTTGGCAAAGTTTACTATTTTTAGCAGGTTGAGCACCAGGGATTGCATGTCAATTTTGATCGCATATTTGGATCCCTTGCGAAAAAATGACTTCAATGAGTATGAAGTCAAGGAAATTCAAATGAATTTCTATTTTTAGCAGTGTTTATTTTTAGGTAGTGACATGTGGCAGTGTTGTCCCAATGTTCATGGATGATGTGGACAGTTTTCTAAAATTTAGGAGTTGGATTCTATTTTTAGAAATTTTTATATTTAACAGGTATGATCATCATCCATGCAGTGCCAAGTGGCACCCTTACAGGTCAACATGTGGAAAATCTATAGAGTGATGTGGCATCCACTTAGGCAGGGGGACACATATTTCCAAGACTTGAGCATAAATAAATAATTAATTGAGAAAAGGGATTCGCATAACTGAACCTAAATTTAGCCGTATATTCCTCCATATAATCACCTCTCCACTTTCCATGCATCAACTCCATAAAATTCGCCTTNAGAGATTCAAGCTTAATTGATGGTTTTTCTGGGTTTCAACTTAAATATGCCCTTTTATTTATTAATGAGCCTGCATAAGAAGTCAAAACATTTTAGGAAACAGATTTTGAACCCTCTGTCAGGCCTCTTTCATCACACACTTATAAGAATTTTGTTTCTTTGCAAACCCCCATGGTTAAGAAGTCACGATGCATTTTTTTTACCCAGGAAATCATTAGAACAGGTAATGGATGTACTAAAAGAAAGGATTTTCCCTACCCTTGATTCTGAGCCTAATCAGGGTCATAGCGACAAACCCACTGTAAATAAAATTCCCAGGCCTAAGAAACAAAGTAATTCAAACTGAGATCTTACAAGCAAAATGATTAAGCAGTCTAATAATATTATCATTAAAACTCAACAAATTCCACTATCATATATTCAGATATATCAGATGCCTCTTTGTCAAATGGATGAAATAGAAAATAGTTGTTTTGTTTTTTTTATTTGATTCTGTTTTGAAAATAAAATAGATTAGATTTTATTTTTTGATTTTTACTATTTTAGACTAGCTTAAAAATCCTATAGCTTATATGTTTCTGAATATTAGTTAGCATTATTTTCTGAATATCAAATTTGTTTTTCTATCTACAAGAAATCGATGATTATGATTCTGATTACATGGAGAAAAACATCTTGGATCATACACTCTATTATTTAGTAGTTTATTTCTTTTATGTTGATAAAACTTTGATTTATTTTGACAAACCAACTTGAGTGGTTTCTAGCTTTACTATTTTTGTAACACTATCTATTTTTGGGGGATTCAACTCTATCTTGCATGATAAGAGTATGCGAATCCCAAGCTAGTTTAAATATTGGTCACTCTTAGTAGTGAAGACATCTTTTGGCCAGGACACATTATGGACATATGATTTTTGAAGACTGATATGGAGAAGTTGTTCACTACTTGGCTTTAGACCTGTGTGACGCTTACCCATTATGTTTTTTCCTCTATCTTATGAAATGTTATTATGTTTGATTTAGCTTTAGTCTGGTTATCGTATAGTATTTCGTATTATTCAACACTTTAATTATGTCTGTAATTTGATGTTCCATATTACATTTGTGATCAATCTTTCATTTAAATATTGTTGATTTATGTTGGATATTGGATGATGGATTATATGAATGCTTTGTATTGAGTTTCCTTATTACAAGTATTCATTATTTTAAGATCACCAGATCTTTATATTTATCACTTTGTTGTTATATTCTTATTCCAAAGAACCTTTGAGTTTGTTCTGGGGGTATTAGAACCATTTTGTTATAGGTTCCCTCATAAGAAGGACAACCAGGAACTTGAATTGCACAGGATGATAAATTCATTTTAGCTGATTAATTATAGGTAAGTTTACTTGTTCTTTAGTTAGATTATTTATCAATGAAATAATAACAGCTTGAATAATCTTTAACTGTTTATCTATTCTTATTTCAATTACATTTTGATTAGCATTATTTAGTTTTTTTTAGATTTTAAATATTAAATAGAAAACAGAAAAATGTATGTGCTTTCTTTATCTCTTTTATAAACACTTTCAAAAACATCTATTTCGCAAGATATCCAGTAAATCTTGCAAGTTGTATATACATTGTTCATAATCATATGCACATATCTATGTCTCTATTTCAACATTTGTAAATTAAACTTATATTCTTAGTATCATAGCTTTATAGATTAGTTTCATTTCTTTTATTATGTTTAGGACTTTAGTTGGCCAACGGAGCCATTAAACCCGTCGGGTCATTTCATTCCAAATGGCTTGGGTTATTTAAACAACCCCGATCCATATTTGAACTTCCACTTGATGGTGTGTCACTTACACTCGTCAACACAGATTTGAGGTAAAAAAATTTGGGTTTAGGGTTGTTGTCTTTCCTTTCCGCATGGTCATTTCAATATTTCCTGCTTACTGATTTTTTATAGTTTCAGGAGAGCAATCTACATTTTCCTTGCAGTGTATTTTCCCTTCTGTATTTACTTCAGCCTTTTGCATAAGTGTCGTTGATTTTTTCCAAGTCATATTAGCATGTGTTCGTGTCTTGTGTATCTTTCCTTTCATGAATAAATGGTTGTCCACAAGTGATTTTATTGGGTCAAAATTTGAATGTTTATCTTTCACATGTCAATCCTTTATGTCTATCATTAGAGTGAGTCTAGATGGGGGTCACGTTTGTCATGTTCCCGAATCATTGATCCTTTAGGATGGGTATTTTTAGGAGACATACGAGTGTCTCGAGTCATTTTTTTTCTTGTCTCCTCATCTCTTATCATTAAGTCCTATGCTTTGAGTCAGTCACCCCCCCCATCCAACATAGTGATATGGTACCTGGTTCTTTCATTTTGATCTTATTTATTTATCACTTCATGCTAATGGAAGA
The DNA here is from genome assembly GCA_000966675.3 of Picea glauca. Taxonomy (NCBI): domain Eukaryota; kingdom Viridiplantae; phylum Streptophyta; class Pinopsida; order Pinales; family Pinaceae; genus Picea; species Picea glauca. The sequence continues at coordinate 254,365 of JZKD02S1932405.1, forward strand.
GACACATTATTTCTCTTCTTTTCAGTAGGTCATCCTGTATTGAATTCGATACATTATCTACAGATGACCCAGAAGTAGAGCACCAAGGTAGTCGTTAGCCTCGTTGGTTGTCATTTTGCATTCAACAAGGCTGAGTATCATTGCACCTTGATTGGATGATCATTATTGGTGTTCGAATTCAAAACATGTTTCATAATGTTAGGTTATGCTAATACCTTAGGACCCATTGACATTATTGGCAGTGTTCCTTCACAATTCACATGTGTTTACATTATTGACATTTGATGAAGTGACTCTCTCTTGTGTGTCGACATCAATACATTTACCATAGGGAGGAGTGTACATATTGGGTGGTAGCAGGTAGAGTATTTGGATGAGACCCCTTGGGTTTCTGTTTTCAGTGGGAGGATTATATACTCCATGGCCCATTGGACAATATTTTTTACTATAGGTCAGCTTACAAGTTGTTCTTGATCAGATTACATGGCCTCTTCTCCTTCCACGCAGTTATAGGGATATTCTTGGTACATAGTTCTTTAGTTTTCACGGAGAATTAGTTATACATCTTACATAGTTCTCACAAAGCATCATTTTAGTTTTATGGACAAAGAGATTCTAATGGTTCTTGACATCTCACAGGGGGATCATGTCCCCTTGAGTCGCCATTGTTAACCCCTAGATTTTCACCCTTAAAAATCTTGAGGTTTAAGATCTAGCATGCACTATTTTGGCTGGAATTCTGAGATTCTCTCAGAGTTTACCACTTATAGTTAGAAAATTTTTGTTCCCACAAGATACAGGTATATGATCGGTACATGTTTTTTTGGTTCAAAGTTAGAGTTGACTTGGTTTCCATGCATTTTTGAAAGAGATGTCTACGTACAACAGACATTGCTATTTTTTAGGAGGCATGGTTTGAGTGGGTCTCTTTAAAGTTTGGAGAAGTTCTGAGCATATAGGGAGGGTCCTTGCATGATTCTAGGCCTGATGACACTTTTCCGGGCGACATGTGAGAACTTTCTATTTTTAGCAGGTCTTGTTGTAGGCCTCAGATTTAGATTTCGAGCATATATTATTGATCCTTGAGACATTTCGAGTCTTTTGAATCTTTTCCAGGATTATTTGGCAAAGTTTACTATTTTTAGCAGGTTGAGCACCAGGGATTGCATGTCAATTTTGATCGCATATTTGGATCCCTTGCGAAAAAATGACTTCAATGAGTATGAAGTCAAGGAAATTCAAATGAATTTCTATTTTTAGCAGTGTTTATTTTTAGGTAGTGACATGTGGCAGTGTTGTCCCAATGTTCATGGATGATGTGGACAGTTTTCTAAAATTTAGGAGTTGGATTCTATTTTTAGAAATTTTTATATTTAACAGGTATGATCATCATCCATGCAGTGCCAAGTGGCACCCTTACAGGTCAACATGTGGAAAATCTATAGAGTGATGTGGCATCCACTTAGGCAGGGGGACACATATTTCCAAGACTTGAGCATAAATAAATAATTAATTGAGAAAAGGGATTCGCATAACTGAACCTAAATTTAGCCGTATATTCCTCCATATAATCACCTCTCCACTTTCCATGCATCAACTCCATAAAATTCGCCTTTAGTTGAGTTTAATCTGCAATTTCCTCAAAAATAGGGAATCCCTAAAAAATAGGACGAAATTCTGCAATCAAGGATTAATTTTCTCACTAAGGTTTCATCACTTGACATATCTTCACTTTCCATGCATTAATTTCCTCAAATTCCTCTTAATTTTCTTTTAAATGCAAATTTCCTAAAATTTAGGAAAATCCCTAAAAAATAGGAAGAATTTCCCCTTGGATAAAACTCACTCATTACTTGGCCAAATTTAGAATTTAAACATGTGTTAAATTCCTAATTTATTCCCCTATGCGTTAACTCTCCTATTCTTCACATGACTTAAATCTCTTTCCATTCCCTCATGTGCATTAATTCCTAAATTTCTCACTCACACTTATTTCCTCATGTGCATTAACTCCTGTTTTATTCACACTCCTCTCCAATATATTGGATGGTTTTCATTGGTTATTGGTGGGTTCATTGCAACAACAACATATTGTCTTTCTCATTATCCTCTGTCTTCTTCTCTAGTCTAGTGGCTCTTCTCTGACCAAAGTATTCATTGTATCAGTTGTAGTCTTGCCAAGTGTGGCGCAATCAACTCTCGTGTAAGCTTGATCAATAAAGAAGTGTGTGTTTGTCTTCAAACCTCTTTTCTTGGCGGTACTATGGTAAATTTGTGATCTGATTTGTCATTTTATGAACTGTTCATTGTGGTTATTTCTGATCTTTTGAATAGTTTTTTGCCTATTTTCCAGTCTATTATCATTGTGCTAACCCTGCAAGCTACCTCCAAGTGAAAATAATCACTTTTTCTCATAATTTTGGACCTAGTTTACATGTTGTCCAAGATTAACAACTTGCTGATTTTTTTTTTTAATGCATAAATCAGGCTTTAGATCAGAAACAAGGCACTTCAGTGTGCCTAGGGACTCCCCCTAGAATATAGAAAGCACTAGCCCAAATGTAGAGGGGTTTGGTCAGTGAAAATTTGGGGCCTTAATCCTTTAATTATCCTAGTGTTTACTATTGTCTTAGCACATATATCATCTCAGATTGAAGGATAATTTTTTTTTCTAACAAGTCCTAAGTAAGAATGGACATGTGGTATGCTACGAATCAAGGAAGCTAAAAGAGAATGAAAGGAGCTATGCTATGCATGACTTGGAATAGGTATCCATAGTGCATACTTTGAATATGTGAAGTCATTATCTGATGGGAAAGAGATTTGAGCTAAGAATAAACAATTGTGGTCTGAAGTATTTGTTTGGACAACTAAGTTTGAATTCCAGATAAAGCAGGTGGTTAGAATTACTCAGTGAGAATGAATTTGATATAAATCATATCATAGGAAAAGAGAAAAAGGTGGATGACACACACAGTAGAAGGCTGCATGAAATGTATGCTACCTCCATTAGGTTGTACGATACATATTTGCACGACATAATTTTAGAAGTTTCCAAATCAGATTGGTTGGATATACGTGCGACTTTACAATAAGGTATGTTGCAGACAAAGTTTGAAGGTTATGAGATAAGAGAGGATGGGATCCTCATGTATATATGTAGAGTCTACATGCTGAATGACCAAGACTTGAAGAACCTAATTTTTTCAAAGATGCATAAGGTTCCTTATGTTGGACATCCAGGATACCAAAAGACAATTGTTGCATCCAAGAAGCAATACTTTTGGCCAGGATTGAAAAAGGAAGTTGCATATTTCATTGCTAGATGTCTTGAATGTCAGAAGGTCAAGGCTGAGCACATACATCTAGCTGGTTTGTTGCAACCTTTTCCCATTCCTAAGTGGAAGTGGGAATTTGTGACCATGGAATTCATAACTAAGTTGCCTAGGACAACTAAGCAACATGACTCTATTATGGTGGTGGTGGAAAAGCTTACTAAATCTACCCATTTTATTCTAGTGAATTCAATGTCCAAGGAAATTGACATTGTTGATATATACATGTGCGGAGTTTCTAAGATGTATGGTGTACCTAAGATAATTGTGTCCGACAGAGATTCCAAGTTCACCTCGAACTTTTGGAAAGGTTTATTCAAGGGATTTGGGACAAGTCTGAATTTCAACACAACATAACATCTTAAGTTTGATGGTCAAACCGAGAGGGTAAATTTGGTGATTGAAGACATGTTGAGGATTGTAACAACCCTCCTATGTTAAGGACAACTATTCTGACATCCGGTGCAATTTTTTTTTTTTGTTTTAACCGTGTGTACGCGCGTGTAGAAGAAACCACCCTCTCGATCCTACATGACCACTCGAACCAACAGGACACAAGTAAGACAGACAAAATCAAGACGACAAGACAGATCATAGTGACAACAAGGAAATAAAGCCCCTGGACGCAAGGCTAGCAACTAGCAGCAGTAAGCAGAAATAGACACCAGGGGTTAGGTATAGTACTGTCACAGAATGGAAGAATCCAACAGTAGAGTCGTAGTAGTGGAACTGTGCCTTTAAACAGCCCGAGACTACTGATACGGCTCAGAGTGTGTCGCAAGAGTGGAACTGTGCCTTTAA
>JZKD02S1932405.1:265446-345578 GCA_000966675.3 Picea glauca
CTGAAATTCTCCCTCTGTCTCTACCTGAATCAGATGCCAATCAATAACATGGTTAGAATCATGTACATATTTTTTTAGCAAAGAGACATGAAATACATTCTTCACATTCATGGAAGCAGGCAATGCAAGCATGTATGCAACTAACCCTATTCTGTCCAATATCTCAAATGGACCACAGAATATGGATGCTAGATTTGTACAACTACCCAACTTCAAAGAGCTCTTCTTGGGATTCACTTTTAAAAGTACATGCTCCCCCACTTTAAATTATCTAGTTGTTAATTTTTCTTAATTCTAACCATCTGGTCTTCCATATCCTTGAGCAATAATGGCCCAAGTACCACTCTATCTATTGGGTTGTCCCAACTCACTGGAGTATTGCATTTCCTACCATACAAAGCTTCAAATGGGATCATTTTCAATGAATCTTGATACCCATTATTATAGGCAAACTCAACCAAGTGCAAGTAATCTTCCCACTTAGATGGCTTATCCATCACATATATTCTCAGCATGTATTCAATTACTTGGTTGACTCTTTCTGTCTACCCATCTGACTGTGGATGGTATGTTGTGCTAAAGTTCATATTTGTACCAAATCCTTTAAACAATCCCATCCATAAATTTGAAGTAAACTTTGTATCTTTGTCTGAAACAATTGTCTTAGGTATCCCATGCAACCTAGAAATCTCCCTCATGTAAATTTATGCAATATTAGTTGTTGTATGAGTCATTTTTACAGGAACAAAATGAGTAGCCTTTGCCAATTTATTTACCACTACCATGATTGAATCATGTTGTCTTGTTGTCCCAGGAAATTTAGTTATAAAATCAATGGTTAACACTTCCAATTTTTTCTTTGGAATTGGTAATGGATGTAGCAAACCCGCTAGGTGTCTATGCTTAGCCTTCACTCTCTAACATTCCATACATCTAGCAATGTAATCAACAACATCTTTCTTCATTCCTGGCCAAAAGAATTGGCTTCTTACTGCTGCAATTATTTTCTGGTAACCAGGATGTCTGACATATGAAACATTATGCATTTCTTTTAATACCAAATTCCTAAGTTCTCCAGAATTAGGAACATAAATTATATTTTTATGCACAAGTAATTCATCCTCCTTCATCTCATATTCTTTAATTTTAGGTTGTACATTTTCCTGTTGTAAGATTTCTTTTGCCTATACGTAATGTTGATCTGTAACAACAAAATCTAAATTTATGATCTGTATATTTGACTGATGCATACTAACAGTTGTAGCATGCATGAGATGTACTCTTCTACTAAGTGCATCATCAATTTTATTTTATTTTCCTTTGATATTATTTATGTCAAAATCGTATTCACTTAAAAATTCTAGCCATATTGTTTTCCTGGCATTCGAAGTTGGTTGTTCAAAAAGATATTTCAAACCACTATGGTGTATTCTTAATTCAAATCTCTTCCCCATGAGATAATTCCTCCACATCTTCAATTCATGAACACTGGCAGCAAGTTCCAAGTCATGTGTGGCATAGTTCCTCTCATGTTCTTTAATATTTCTAGACTCATAACCAATGACATGTCCATTTTGAGTGAGGACTCTACCAAGTCCTTCCTTGCATGCATCTATACATACCACAAAAAACTTTCATTTGGGTCAACAATCTTTAAAACAGGTGCACTAGTAAGTAATTGTTTCAACAAATTAAAGTTCTCTTCACACTCAGTTGTCCATTCAAATAAACTCCCTTCTTTTGAAAAAAAGTGATGGGATGAGCAATCTTAGACAACATTGTTATAAATATTTTGTAGTAACCAGCTAATCCCAAAAAATATCTAACTTCTAAAACATTCCAGGGTGAGGGCCATCCTCTAATGGCTTCAATATTATTTGGATCCACTATTATACCTTGTTCTAAAATAATGTGTCCCAAGTAATGGATTTGTTCTTGGTAAAAGGAACACTTAATAAGCTTGGAATGAAATTGATGTTCCCTGAGCACTTGCAATACCAATATTAGGTGATGTTAATTCTCTTCCTCTAACTTAGAATAGATAAGTATGTCATCTAGGAATACTATGACAAACTTATCCAAATAGTTTTTGAATATTCCATTCATTAAGCACATAACGACATCTAGTGCATTGGACAGTCCAAATGGCACCACTACAAATTCATAATTCCCATACCCTTTCTTCAAATATTCTTTCAACTTCATTTGTAATTCTTTTAATTCTAGTGTACTCATTCTGTAAGGTGATTTTGATACTGGGGAAACTCCTGCTACTAAATCAATAGAGAAATCCATCTCCCTCTTTGGTGGAAACCTTGGCATTTCTTGGAATACATCTTTAAACTATTGCATTATCGAAAAATATTCAAGGCTTGGCCCTTTTGTCTTTTCTATATCTCTTCAGCTGTAAGGCTCAAATATCCCTTATAGAAATGGTTCTCAGAACTCCTTTCACATTGGTTTGTTTTCCTTCTTCATCAAGACATGTAAATCTCTTGATATGGTAATCTAGGACAACATGATGCTTGTCCAACAAATCCATTCCAATTATAATATCATAAGACCCCAATGGTATAATATTTAGATCAATATTAGTATTCAATTCATTTAGAATTTTGGAACAACCTCATACCATCTCATTGATCCTTCTTTTGGTTCCAGTGGCTAACTGAACCAAACTTGATTTTTCAAGCTTACTTTTCTCCAAATGTAATCTATCCACTATTTTAGGATCAATGTAACAATGAATTGCTCCTAAATCAATTAAAACAACAACATGATGATTAATTATCTTACCTTCCACCTCGATCATATTGGATTGGTACTCTGCTTGTCGATCATCTAAGGCTACATATATTCTTCCCATGTCTTCTACTATTGTAGCCTCTTGGATGTTGTGCACGGTCTTCACTTTGTCTTTTATGTGAGGGAAATTATTGTACAAGTGATATTCTTTGCATCCCCAACATTGGATTGGTGGTATTCTCCTTTTTCCTAAGGAGTTTTATCTCTTGGATTATTCCTTAGCAGACGATTCTAGCTGATTTTTATTTGGGCTATTTATGTTGAAAGGAGTTTTGAATCCTTTCTTTCTATGATCAAACTTCTCTTTCTTCTTATCCTTCCAAGATTTCTGTAAAGACTCTCTTCCCTTTCCTTGTTCATATAGGTACTTAACCTTCCTGATGGTCTCAGTCAAAGTCCTAGGCTCATCATATTGAATATTCTCTTTATAAAATTAAGAAATTCCACTCAAAAACCTCTGTATTTTCACTTTCTCGTCTTTTATAAACCCCACATACTTTAGCAGTCCCAAGAATTTATTTTCATACTCTGCCATGGTCATGCTTCCCGGCCTAAGTTCAAAGAAATCCTGCATTTTCTTTTCATAGAAGTGCTTTGAAAGGTACTCCTTTTGAAAATATTTCTTGAATTTATTCCAATTGATCATGCTCTCATTTATTTTCTCAACTTTCTTAAGTTGATCCCACCAGATAACAACTTTTCCATATACATGGTAAGTGGAAATTATGTATTCTAGGTTTGATGAGTAGTTATGTAGTTGAAAATACCTACAGAGTCCAAGAAACCATGATTCAACATCATCTTCCCTTTCTCTTTTACCATCAAAGGATGGTGGCTTAAGTTTCCTCAACTCTCCTTGTAAACTGTTCAATTCATGTCGTCTTCTTTGGTTCCTAACAAGAGACAACTCTGGACTACTTATGGAATCTTCAGATGCATAAAATTTCCTTGTTGAGTGAGGTGATTGATGTATATTTGTTCTGCTAGAACTTCTTGAATAACCAACTCTTATGTAGTTATCTCCTCTTTCATGATATCTTCCCCCTTCCTCTCATCTTGATTTTGACCCATTCTTTGTTTGCCTCTCCAACTGATTTAAGATTTGCATCACTTGAACATTAATCTGATTTTGATCTCTTATCAATCTCTCATTGTATTCTTTGTAGTTGTGTACCTATATTCTTAGGCTTATCATAGTCTCTAGTAATGTTTCTTTCTCCTCTCTACCCTTGTGTCCATTTGATTTTGTCCATGCATTACCAACACTAATATTTTGTCCTTTGCCCTCTTTATCATGACTATAAGCTCCCTCTCCTTCTTCCATTTCTTGAATATGAATTCTTACACTAAACTGTTATGTTTATACCCCATAATTATGCAAAATGTGGAAGCAACCATTTTTCTTAGAAATATGCATATCATAAAAAATTGTCAATTAATGCTACAAGTCATGTTTCTGCTCAATTTATGAATTTGTATATCATAATTCTCTAAATTCTAACAATTCCAGGTCATTCTCCTTTGAAATCATATTTCAAACGACTATACTCTTTCCCCAATCCGATTTTTGAGTTGGAAGTTATGGCTTCCTGAAGGAGCTACTTAAACCCCCATTTGTGTATTTTCTCCACTACTGAAATTCAATTGAAATGCCAACTTCAGTCAATTGTAGAAAAAAATATGTCAAGAACTAGAGAAACTTTAATATGAGGTGTAGATAATTAAAATGACAAGGAATTCATAAAAACTTTCATATTTGTAGTCCAATACTCCATTCAAGAAATGCAACAATCTGAAAATGACAACTTTTCCCTTTTTCACCTCGTTTTCCAGACTTGGAATTTTTGGCAAAATTGGCTATCTCTCAATTTGTTCACTTCTGGAAAATTTTCACTAAACCGAAGTTGTTTGTCTTTATGATTGTATAAAATATTGGGTTAATAAAAAATTTCAGTTTTGTGATCTAGGGTCACTTTTCCTCCTCCGAAAATCTCAAAAATCTAAAAAAGTGGCTTGGAATAGTGGATTTTGGCCTATTTCAACATCCCTCTTCCAATCCCCTTAGGATTTATTTAGTTCGTTCGTGGATTATTTCTTTGTCTACTTTCTGGAAACTTTCAATGAATTTCATCTTAATTTCGACCTTGATCTGGCCCTAGAGCTTTAAAAACCACTATTTCACCATTTTTGACAAATCCAAGAAAAAATGGGAAATGACCCTCTCTGACACTTTTGTAGAGATAATATCTGTAGAAAAATCCCATAAGTTTCATTCAAATATGACTTAATCTGCTCCAGTTATGGCTAAAAAACGAAAATGTCTCCAGACTGCCTCCAAGAAATGGAAATCTTCACCGTTGATATTAAAATTAGAATAGATCAGGACCATCCATCGAAGGTTATCATTCACATTGCTGAAGAATCAGACTCAAATGGGACTCCAAAAAGAGGGTATCGAAGAATATTCCTTTTCGGTATCATCGAAAAATTTTCATTCGAAGTTCAGAAGGTTGATTAAGTTTCACTGCTCCAATTAGAGGGTATCGAATAATATTCCCTTTCGATACCTTATCACTCAAAGTTTAGAGCATTAGGTAGTTTTTTCAGTCCAACCAGAGGGTATTGAAGAATATTCCTTTTTGATATCGTCGAAAAATTTTCATTTGAAGTTCAGAAGGTTGATGAAGTTTCACTTCTTTGACCATAGTGTATCAAAGAATATCCCCTTTCGATACCTTATCACTCAGAGTTAAGAATATTAGGTAGTATTCTATGCTCCAAACAAAGGGTATCGAAGAATATTCCATTTTGATACCATCATAACTCTTTTGAATGAGATCTTCCAAAAACACTTTTTCGAAAGCACATCCTAGCGAGATCTAATATCTCAGAAAGATCCCGATGGATCTAACGACTCTCGTTCTTTTGGGATTCTACCATCCACTTCTCTTCATGCTCAATTCCAAAGTCCTTTCGACACTTCCTTCCTGAAGGCCTATTGAGAACTCCTTTCTCAGACTTCTAAGATTGAATCTTGGCCACTGATCCTCCAGGTCAAATTAATCTGGACTTTCAATCTACAAAAATACACAGTCGCCATGAAACACACAGGAGTTCAACTTGGAAGGCCGAATTCGACTCTGCAGTGACATATCAATGCCATAAATCACTTCCTTCAACTAATATGAACACTGAAACTCAAAATATTCCCATAATTTGGGGATTTTACTTATGTCCTTCTCCGTTTCCCACCCCCCAAATTCATACTAGACAAATTTGCAACAAAGAATTTGACAAATTCACAAAAGTTTTAGCCCATTCTATTCCGGTGTTGAACTAGAAGCTCTAATACTAATATGCAATGTACCCAACTAGCCACAGGTTGGTCACGCTACTTCAAAATTTTCTTCTGAAAAAATTTCAAATTCTGATAAATATTTAATTAATAAAGAGGCATGAAGTATTCACATGCAGAGATCAATATTCATGCTACAACATAAAAGAAATGAATATAATTCCATACATGGAAATAACCAACAATCATGCACATTATAAACATGAATCTCACAGATAATAATTAATACACATCGAAATGAATATACAAGTAAATGAAACCATGCAAGAGAGCACTTATCTTTAATGAAATGAATCACCAATTGGTTGCAATCCAAGGACATTCCACCCAACCACAAACACTGTTGTTTCAAGTCTCAATAGAAATTTCAGCTCTGAGCCATGTCTATGAATCCAAAAGGGTAGTTCCAGGGTGTCACTCAGCTTCTCAACCCAGTCAGTACTTAAGCTCTCGCATGCTTCTCAACACACACAAAAATCCAAAGTACACCAACTCTCTTCTATCCATCTTGCACATCCCAAGAGAATGGACCCCCTTCTCTTCCACATAGTCCCTCAGGTTAGCCACCTCCTTCCAAGGCTCCAGTTCTTCTGGTCAAGAATATCCATGTTGGGACTCTCAAGATCCGCGGTTGTGAGAAAAACTTAACACATGCCAAAGCATCTCAGACATGTAGACATTAATTCATGGCTAGAATACACCAACAGTCATTACAACCAAAAACACCATGGCTCCTCTCTAACGATTCATTTTATTTCCAAATCCAAGATCAAAATGAATTAGGAATGAAGAGTGGGTGAAAGAATGAATGGAGGGAGAACAAAATGAAAGGTGTGAACAATGAATAATGAACAATGAGTGAGAGAGTGAACCCCCAAGCAGACCAAAGATGGGTTTTTGTATTTCTTGGAATTAAAGAACCACATGGCCTTCCCCTAAGAAGCTCATGTAACTAATATTATCCATTAAAACAAAAATGGGTAAATAAAATATAAAATAAATACTTATCCCCTCAAGCCCCCTCTCTTGTGGAATCATAGCCCCCTATAACTCTTTCCCTTGCCCATCTAGCAGTCAATGATGTATTTATTATTAATAATGATCAAAACATTATATTTCCTAGGCACAATGGCCTCTTTTAATTGTTTGGGAACTCTAGCCTTTCATAAGTTAACAAAATACATTATTTAATATGGTGCTCAAAACTGGGGTATTAGAGGCTTAAAGCTACTTTTGTAGGTGGCAAGTGTAAAGTGGGAGGCATGCAATATATATTGTCGGCCTTAGTGTATTTTGGGAATTATGGAATTATTATTGATGTTGCAAGCTCTCTTGTGCAGAAGGGGGTCGGACTATATGGACAATATTATTATTACCTTATCTGCAAAGAGAAGCTTGTAAGGAGTTGTGGGCTATAATCAAAGATATTGTGCATACTTGTGTGCAAAGTAGAAACTGTGTAGTGAAATGTTAGAGTAGCATGGCCCAGTAATATGCTAGGGTTGTTACATTTTGGTTGATTCAGAGCTACATAAGTTGAGGTGGAGTTGTTAACGCTCTGTAAATTCCCAGAGGTTGTCGGGGGTAGAATAAATTTACCAGAGGCAACTTTATCCAACCACTTCGAAACTAGGATCTAGCCCTACCAGTTTCAGAGAGGGATCTCTCTGTAAGATTTAACTTTGTTTTTATTTTCAGATATTAGGTTAGTTAGATTAAATGAGATTGGGTTGTTTGTTTTTGTAAGTTGGATGAAATAGGATTTACGCCTCCATGGGCTATGGGGTCTTTTTTATAGAGATAGAGATCAGAGAACATAAATAAAGATTCTTTTCATAGGGTAGGATAACATAACTATTGGATTCTTTAGAAATAAAGTGATGGATAGAAGAAAAGGCGAGATCATCAATTAAAATAAAGAATCAATTAAGAATTTCTTTATTGTAACATTAGAAAACAAACATTTAGATCTTTAAAAGCTCAGAAATAGAGTACACACAGGTAAATTCTGCAACTTTAACTCCCTTTAAATGATCAGATTAGAAAACAAGATGATAACTAAGAAAGATAAATGTTCAATGAAGAAAGAGAATAACTTCACCAACAGTTGACACACAGGAATCCTGTGAAACGTCTCTTTGTATTACTGGAAGATCTCTTGATAAAAATTATAATGTTTACAAATTGCTAGGGTGTAAAGATCAACCCTCAGTACTTCAAAGTTTGAAGTATTTATAATTAAAATTACAAATGACCCTGTCATTAATGATCAAGACATGGCAGATTCTGAATCTAACTAACTAGCTAACAAGATACAAAAATTTAGGAACTGTCGATGATGTGTCAAATTATTCATGTTGATTCTGGGGAAGGTCGTTAGTGAGTCACCCACATGACTTTAACCGATCTGCATGCTGACTCAACTTGCACATCTCATCTCCTACTCGATCAAATTGCACAACTCTTCCCATCTTAGCTGACTAGGAATGGTGACTTTGAGTAGTCTCTGGTATATTTCATCCATTTCTGTGTACTTGGAAAAAGTCGGTTTGACAAAGAAAATATACTTGATCTCGTGTTGTATGCTGAGGTCTGACTGCAAAGTTTCTAAGAATGCCTTGTCTGTTATACGTCCCTGTATCCCCGAAAACTTGGAACTGTCTTTGGCCACCATGGCCATGTTCTGTTTGTAATCGGGAAGAGTCTTCAACTTGTCATTTAGGACCAGTAGACCGGGAATACCTTTCTTTTGCAAAGCCTCGATCTTGCTAAAGAACCTCTGAACTCCAATTTCCATGTTCTGGACTTTCTCCTCCAACTGCATCATCAGTCCTCTTTTGGTCAATACTCTCTTGACTTCGAGGATGGTTTCTGTCCTGTCTTCGATCTTCAGGTCTTCTAGTTCTTCTTTGTTCTTCGAGTTCAAGAATCTAATGATTTCATTGGCTTCAGTGGGCATTTCTCCCAACTCTCCTTTTATTTTTTCAATAGTCTGCATGCTCCTTAGCACTAGTTCATTTTTCTCAAACATGATTTGCACCATAGGCCAGATTTCATTTATGGATTTGGAGATATCCATCCAAATATTCTCCTTTGCTTCGGCAAGTGTCTTGCCCGCCACTGTTTTCTTTTGTAGCTGCTGCAATTCCTGCTTGATATTTTCTTATGTTTGCTTCTCCATGGTGTAGCTTGTTTGGTAAGAATACTTTATCTCTTGAAGGCTCTCAACCTCTTTTTTTAGTCTGTTTATTTCCGTTCCTTGTAAGTTCATCTCTTCCATGGATTTTTCTAGCTCCATCATTTTTTCCAGAGCTGTCAGTGGGGTGGCTGATGGAATTTTTGTTGTGGTGGTCATTGCTATAGTTGTGGTGCTAACTCCTGTGAGGGGAAGTGAACTTAGTGGAATTAATTCCATAGGTGTTGCATGTTCCTTCTCCTTTACCAATCTCTCCAGCTCTTCTTCCATCTCTCTTAATTGTGCATTCTGCTCCATGATCAATTTGAGCATCTCATCCTTCTCACCTTCTGTCTCAGCAATCACTTTGGCATGTGAGTCTTATATAGGTCGCAGTTTCAATTGCTTTCTCAGGGATGCTATGTCATCATTGTTTCTCTTGAGTACCTCCTCAACTGCTTTCACATTTGATGGATCATACCCAATCTTCAGCACCAATTCTTCTAAGGAATTTATTCTGTTGTCCTTTGCAAAAGATGATATCTTCTCCAATTTTAACTGAGTCTGAATGTTGTTCAGAGAAACCTGTAACTTAGCAGCAGAAGTAGAATCATTTGCCAATGTAGAGAAAACCATTTCTCTCGTCTTCTTGTGTAGATCCATGTGATTGGTTGGGTGTACATCTCTGGTGTTGAACTCAAACGTTGCCCTTTTGTAATCAGTTATTACTTTTGGATCGAGCACTTGTTCTTGTAAAAAGGCCATGTGCGTTCTGCTTTTCTCTGTATCAAAAGATGATAAAATTATGTGCTGTGTCATGGACGTTTTCTTCCAAAATTGAGCATAGGTGCTGCTGGTCAGCATCTGATTCTTCTTCTTGATCATATCGTATTTCTAAAAAATACTCAATTTTGCACCTCCTTTATTCGGCTGATCGACTAGTGAAGTGTCAGTCTGCTTCTTGGATGAAGAGGTAGACATGATCTGTTGGTTTCTTGATATAAGAGGTGAATGATCACCTTTCATAATTGTAGTGGACTAGGTTTCCTTTTCACCAATCGTGTCAGGTTTATGACTAGCTTTTGGTCTTTTAGTGTGTACCTGGAAATCCTCAGTCGAGACTTCTGTGACTGAAGGGGAAGTGTCCTTTCTGGTTCTTTTATCCTTTGGTACTTGTGGGGTGGTTGTTTGCATGATAATAAATGAAGGAGACTGTTGTTCTACCTCTTCCAGAGTGTTCACCTCCCACTCCGTTTGATTCACAAACTTCTCTATCTCGGGCTTGGGTGTATGAACATACGGGATATTTTTATTCTTCACTCTCATCTCCAAGATGATCCCATACGGATCGTAGTGCCACAGGAAACTTGTTTCAAACTTCATTTCACTCAAAATTTTATCTGCCTCTTCCTCGACAGCTCGACTATTGCAGATAAAAGATCCTATCTGCCCCTTAATCCTCAACTGATGTTTCTTCTTCAGAGACACAAAGTGTATATCATCTGAATTTATCATTTATCGTATATATTCCAGGGAAAATATCCTCATAAGAAAATACTTGGGCAACTTGTATGGAGCTAATTCGCACCCGTATACTCTGATTTATATGTGATTTTGATACAGGTACCAATCTCCCGTCTTTGCAAGGTCCAAGAGGTGTAATATTCTCTGGATATCTTCATTTATCCTTAGCTCTGGTCTCCCATTGAGCATGCTCACCACTGGATGGTAAAACTACTTGATGAACTGTTTGAAGCTAAATTATGTGGAGTTCCTTCTTAGCAGTGAAGTCTAAGATGTTACTTCCTGTGGTTTTCCATCCTTGTCCATTTTATACATTAGGAAGGTGAACCTTTCTTCTTGAAATAAGGTGAACATGTAAGCCAATATTGTGGAATACCGGAACATTCCCTTTGTGGAAAATTTATAAAGCTGATCGTGGATGTTCTCTGCCAGGAAAGTGTTGTAGTCAAACTGGATGGTGGCCTTTTCCTCAACAGAGAAAATGGATAGGAACCCCAATATAGGTTCATCTACCCATTCGTCTGAAAATAGCTAAGTAGACAACAAAGTGATGAAATCACTTGGTTTCCCTTTTCTGAGAACAAGGAGGAATGATACGGGGGATTTTTTTGGGGGAGATAAGCATCCCATGGGAGGAAAAGCTCAAAGATCTGGGCTCTTTGAGGAAAAGACAGATTTTGGTACAATTCTATTAGGATTTCAAGGTTGAAAGGGGAGGCAGATTCGGCTCTAGATATCTGCATCATCTGATCAATGGCCTCTAGTGTGATAAATAAAAGAGTTTCTCTGGACGAACAAAATACAACTCTCTGGTCGGGGAGGTAATGAGCTTGACACTTGAGGGAGAATTCGAGGAAATGATGGACTTGGGGAAAGAGATACAAAGGAAGATTGGAATCCCAGAGCCCAATCTCATCGCTTTGATCTAGGAATGTATCTTTAAACCATGACTACAATTTTGCGAAATCAAATTCGCACCTGGTCTTAGAGATCAGATAATCCTTGTCAGATAATGGGATCCGGTTGAGGTCGACAGGAGGTGGGAGGAATGGATTTTCCTCGACCTCTTCTTTTTTAGAATTCGGTGCCATCGCTTCCAATGGTACCTACAATTGAAACAAAAATGTTAGTGGGTAATGGCTATGGTTGGGTCGGTGACTGGATCAGTGAGGGGAAAAAAGTTATCTAGTGTGCGGAGAGAGTGAATAGTGGAAAAATGGCAGAACAAGGGCTAGTTTTGAGTGAACGGGTATCCATTGGGCACGAGAGACAGGTCAACAGGCTAACATATATGTTAGCCAGTAGTAAATGGCCAACGGATCATTTGAAGTGTGAGATGGCTAGTGAAGGACGGGTGATGGGTGCGATAGGGTGATGTGGGGGTTGTTGATTGGAGAATGGAAAGAATGAGGTGACTTCTGATGGGTGACTAGGTGGGATGAAATGAAAGAGTTATGAGATGATACCTGTAGGGGAAAGGTAGTGGGGTGTGACGTCATTAAGCGACGATGGTATGTCAGAAGGGTGGTAAGTGGTAAGTGGTTTTGGAGCGGAGGGGTTCTGATGCAATCGATTCATGCCACATTAGGGTGGGGTCCATTAGGAAAACCCAATGCATTCCAGACCCTCCCCCCCACCGTTAAAGGAAGAACGGTCGAGGGGGCGGGGGTGGTTTAGAAACTCTTGTCATCCATTCATCCGTGCACCGTTTGTTGGATCGTAGATATGTGCGCTCCTTGTAACCAACATTCATGTTAAAGGTAGAACGATCTGGGGGGTATGAAAACTCATCTCAACCGTAGATCTAAATGCCAATAGCTCTGTCATAGATCTATGCGCCATATTTGATCTCCGGGCACGATTTAATATGTGCATCATAACTTAGTCTTAATGCTTTTTGTGGGTTCTGTGCACTGCTTCCCTTACTTTTGTCACCATGGGGTTAGGAAAACACCTCAAACATACGAATCATACATTTTCTTCAAACACCATACAAACGTTATTGAAAGAAAAGCTGACTAGCCTGTGTCCTATCCTACCTACCTACACCTTTAGCCCAGATTAAACTGTTGGGATAAGAAATTACTCTATCCTGGGACTGTTTAATCAGGATTGAACAACCTGATCAAATTTATTCACTAACTAACCTATCTACTTGGCTAAGATTAAACAGTTTAGCCAAGCTTATTCATTAATCCTATCAACATCAATTCAAAAGGACCCGACCATGTTTAAACAGTATGGATCAAGTCATGATTATTGCATGGGGCTTTGTTCATTTTTTCTTCTATTCCCTCTTTTATTCTCTTTTCATTTTTTCATGTTCTTTTTCTTCTTTTTCCTTTTCTTTTCTTTTCTTTTCTTTTTCTTTTCAAATCATTTGCAGAATGAAACATTATTTGAAATCCAAAAAACATTACAAGGATAAAATTTTCAGTCACCAGCTGATCCTATAAATTATAGGGTTATAACAGTGGCTTCACTTGGGGATGATATTCTCCTTCTGAAGTGCCAAGAACCCTGCTTCCTGACTTCTTGAAAAAATTACTCTAGAGATTCTTTCGCTACTTGATCTATTTTATTTTTGAAAATTTTTATGACATTTTCCAATGGCTCAGGGCCTTCTCTGCGGGCTTCAACCATATGATCAACGTCACCCATTCATAAACTGCAAGTAAAGGAAAATGGTTTGTACAATGGGAATGGGTGGCAAGTGCCTTTATTAAGGTGGTGAGTAGAGCTTCAACATCTTGTCATTCACAAGTTTGCCTGGCAGGTCTGTACCATCACTTTTCTTGAGCAGAAAAGAGTTGTTTCCTCTGAATTCTTGGATCATGAAGGGGCCTCTCCATAGGCTATCAAAATGTATGTGTTTATCCTTATATTCATTCCTATCATCCCACCTCAGTACCAAATCACCTAACTCAAAATTATCTTCTTTAGTTCTTTTGTCAAAAATCTTTTTGATGTTCTCCTGGATGACCTTAGTTTTGTTGTATACTTCTTCCCTGGACTGTTGCAAATGGATCATCTGGTTTATTCTTCTTTGGGAATCATTTGGCTCAGCTTGCATCTCTTGCAAAATTTTCATGATCAGGACCCCCAAAGAGGTAGGAAAAACTGCTTTAGTACCATAAACCAACTGGTATGGGGACATACCAATTGACCTCTTAGTGGTTAGTCTATCAGCCCAAAGCGCGAAAACCATCTTATTATGCCATGACTTCTTATTTTCTTGCAATATCTTCTTAATAATATTCACCAGGGTTTTATTGGAAGAATCAACTAGCCTATTTCCCTGAGGGTAATAAGTTGTGGAATGTCCCAACGTAATGTGATACTGGCTACAAAAAGCTATGAGATTTTTGGACCAGAAGGTTGTTGCATTGTCAGCTAAAATTTTTCTAGGGCATCCAAAACGAGACAAAATATGATGTTCTAGAAATTTAATGATAGCAGAATCAGTAGCTTGCCTGCATTGTACATCTTTGATCCATTTCGTAAAATAGTCAGTGGTAGTGAGAATCCACTTGTGTTGGACAGAAGAAGGCGGGTGTATCTCTCCAACAAAGTCCAAACCCCATTGCTGGAAAGGAGCTTCAACGGAGATGGGTTTGAGAGGCAAGGGAAGGAGCTTCTTTTTACCTTCAAACACTTAACAGTTATGGCATGAGGTGACTTGCTGATGTACATATGCAAACAATGTGGGCCAGTAGAATCCAGCTCTGAGGATCTTATTTGCTATAGTATTCCAACTCAGATGCCCACCAAAATATCCTGCATGAAAATCTTGTAAAACCTTGTCAGCTTCATCTTTTAACAGAAAATTTAACAAAATACCTCCAGGATCTTTCCAATAAAGATAACCTTCTAGAGTACAAAATTTTAATGCTTTTAATTTCAAAAACCTCGCTTTGGTTTTAGTCAGACCAATGGGAGCTTGTAAATTGAGCAAGACAAATATCAGGTCTGCGTACCATGGAGAGTCTAGAAATACCTCTTTCACGCTTGGAGTCACCTGCTCTCCTTGCTCAAAAGACTGCTTGGATTCAGTGTTCCATTTTGGTTTTGTGTCCTTTTTCAACATATTGGTTATGTTCTTGAGAAGCTCGGCCAGGTTGGGTATGAATATTCTTAGGAAGTTTATTTTGCCAATGAAATATTGTAGCTCTTTAATATTCCTAGGGTGTTCCAGCTTTTGGATGGCCTCTATTCTCCTTGGATCTATTTTGATTCTATCCTTAGAGATTATGTGTCCCAATAGTTTGCCTTCATCTAACCCGAAAAGGATTTTCTTAGGATTCAAAGAAATCCTAATTTTTTTGCACTTCTCAAACACTTGTCTGAGATGTTGTAAGTGTTGTTCGTCAGATTGGGAGTAAATAGTTACGTCGTCCAGATAAATGACTATAAATATGCCAAGCTTGTCCACAAAAGCAATGTCCATTACTCTTTGGAAAGTGGCCCCAACGTTCATCAAATGAAAAGGCATCTTCACGTACATGAAGGTTCCCCAAGGTTTGGTAAAAGTTGTTTTCTCCCGGTCATCTGGGTGGACGAGAACCTAGTTATAGCCTGAGAAACCATCTAGTAAGGAAATTCGACTAGCTCCAACTACCTTTTGTAATATGTGGTCCATTTTGGGCAATAGGTGATTGTATTTTAGGGAGACCTTGTTTAGGTTTCAGAAATCAATGCAAAGCCTTATTTCTCTAGTTTTCTTTCTATTCGGAACCAAATTAGAAACCCATTTGGAAAATCTTAGGGGAACTATGATTTTAGCATCATACATCTTTTTGATTTCTTTCTCTATCAGGGGAAGTAACTTGGGATTTATTCTCCTAATTTTCTTCTTGAAAGGTTTGTGTTCTTCTTTTATAGGAATCCGATGTTGTATGATACTTGTGTCGTAGGATTTTAAGTCTTCATAACCCCAGGAAAAGACATCTACATATTCCTTAAAAATTTCAATGTACTTGCGTTTTTGCTCTGGGGGTAGAGATTTGGATATTTTTATCATCTTGGGTTTTTCTTCTATTCCTATGTTGCATTCTTCGACCTCTTTACCACTAGCTTCAATTTTTTTTTTTTTGGCTACATCGTTAAAATCAAACAAGTCTTCTAGTGGAACTAGACCTCTAGGTAACACATTACTTTTCAACTGTAGAATACCAGAATCTATCTCATTTTCATTCAATTCATCTGCATCTACTTTACTTTCATTGAAATCTTTGGAATCTACATTATTTACACAACCACTTTCAGAAACAAATTTATTTACAATCTCATTATCATTTTCTAAATCTATGTTTGTACATTCGAAATCATTCTTACACTGTAGGAAGTCTTCAATTTGATCGTCATTTCCAAATAATTTCCAGTATCTGATGTTGTCAGGAACAATTGGCCTGCACTTCATCTCCACTGTGTACTTTCGAGTAGGATGAAAAGGAATTTTACAGGTAGCTGCCGACGTAGCCAACCCATTTTCTAGTATGTTTTATCCTCTAGGCATTACTTGCAAGTTGATTTCAGTAAAGCATTGAAGAACATCCAAAATATCATTCCTATAATCCCTAAGCCTGGGGTGTTTAGCTACATACTCACCTTTGATTTTCTTGATAATCAATTCAGAATCGTCCCTTACCATGATCTGTTTGGCACCAACTTTCTTTAGTAGTTTCAGACCGAGCATCAGAGCCTCGTACTCAGCTACATTGTTAGTGCATTGGAAATTTAGTTTGTAAGAATTACTCTCATAATACCTTGATCTATGATTATGCAACCAAAATCCAGCTCTCTCTCCTTCTTTACTCATAGCACCATTGAAATCCATGCTCCAAAAATCTGTTGGCAGTTCCTCCCTCTCCATCGTTTCCACATTTTTTGCCTCAATGATTTCTCTATTTTTCTCCAAATCATGTGTATCATATTCCAACTGAGAAATTTTCTCTTCCACATCACCATCATTGTATAGAATTAAAGAGTCCATATCAAAGTGTGCAGAGTATAATGGATAGTTATGCGGCGTTTCCTGACTACTGACCATATACTTCATCAAGGTTTCTCTATACAGTCTCCTCTGTTGTTAGAATATCGGGATGGTGGAGTAGAACATATCTAGCTGTAGGGTTCCTTTTAGCTTAGCTCCCCATGATCTTGACAGTAACATACCATATTTTGGGGGAATATCTACAACTACTATATCCATTACCATACTCTTTGTTGGGATTTGAGCTAATGTAATTCATAATTCGTTGATCAGGCCTATACATTTGATCTTTCTAGAGTCGAAAGAATGCAAATATTTGTAGGGCCTGGTGACCTCAAGTCCCAACTTTTCCATCACAACTTTGGGCATTAGGTTGTGAGAGGCACTCAAATCTAGCATAGCATTATGTAATATTAGATCATGGATGTTTAGGCTGATGTAAAAAGGAGCCACGACACCATTATCAGTTTGACCATCAACTTCAAGACCAAACAGGAGCTCTGGTCGATCATCAACAAGATTTACTGTGTTAGAGTGATTTATAGATCCAACATTCAAAGCCTTAGTGCCTATCTCAGGTTCGATGCTTAAAGATTTAATCACCTGAGACCTGCAAGCATTCTTGTTCATTAGCTCAGAAAGGGGAATGGGAATCTTCAATTTATCTAGTCCCCCTTCAAGGATGAAAGTAGTGGAAGATTTGCTTAGGATTTGTACCTCTGGTTTATCTATTGGAGCTTTGTGACTAAGTACCCTTGGTTGACTGGTTGATGAAACTTCAGTCTAATTTATTCTTTGCAGTATTTCTAGAGTTTTTTGTGTATGAGGTTCATCATTGTTTCTCTCAAGGAATTTCTTGGGAGGGTTTTATTACGCTTTCTTGATTTCAACAACCTTTTTCGTAGACTTCTCATTTGACTTCTTTCTCCTCAGGTTATACTTCTTGTGAACCTCCATTATAGCATTCTCAAAGGCCTATTGTTCTGTTTCCTCAGCTTCCTTATTGAACTCTATTTGTGAAAGGAGAAACATCTCGTTTCCTTTCTGGGTGAGGAAAATGGATTCATGATCATGAACGTGATCACCCATGAGGTTTATATGAGTGTCATCAAACTCCTCGATTATCTCCTCCCCATCATCGGCGTAATTTTTCTGAAGGGGTGGTCTGATCTGCTGATCAAGCCCCCTCTGGTCTCGTTCTTCCAATTGGCGAATTCTTTCCTCCCTGTCCTTATTTCCCAATTCTCTTGAATTATGGTGTTGACTGTGTTTCCAATTTGCATTTGTATTTTAAACTGGGCCAGCCAAAGCTCTTCTTTTTCTTCCAGCTTCCTGCTGTATTGAGGATGACGATGGTAACTAGCCTAATCGCCAAAGAGTGCTTGAATAGTTGCACTTACTAGTGGTGCGCCCATTTTCTTATCCCTGAAAACCCTGTTGTTTCTTTCCAACCAAATCCCCCATAGGATAAATCTTAGGATTTCTTGCCAAAGCCCCGAGGCATAACTTTGCTTCTGAATTTGGAAAGGGTAAAGGGCGTTCCAACTTTGAAGGAGGGTCTTAATGTCTTGGGGGAGGGGAAGATCAATTTGCAACCCAACTACCAGCCTCCATACTTCTTTTGAGTAAATACAGTTGAGAAGGAGGTGGTATGAAGTTTCTTCATCTTGTTGACACAGGGGGCACCTGAAGGGGCCCTCCCAGCCTTTCTTTTGGAGGTTCTCCCTTGTTTGGATGCTGTTGTGACTGAGGGTCCAGAGAAACAGATCTATTTTGGGAATGGATTTAGAGTTCCAAATGGATTTCCAAAGGGTCGGGTTAGGTGGGACATAGGGAATGCTTATGAAGGTGTTATAGCCTAATGAGGTGGAGTAGGGTTGAGCATTCTTCCCCCATCCTCTCTCGTTCTTCCCCTTTTTTTTGAGGGGGGATTTCCCCTGAAGAATGAGCTTTAGGATGCACCAGTCATCTTCTAGGTCCAGAGGTAGATTGTCTACTTCCCATCCTTGCCACGACTTGCTTCTGTCATTCCCCCACACTGAGATGTCAAAGAGTGTCTTTAGATTTTGCCCGTCCATCCATCCTTTTAGATGCTGCAGGTCCTGTCTTAGTTATAGAGGTGGGTCACCTAGAATAGAGTCCTACCCGATTTTGATGTTTTTCCCGCTTCTTGGCACCAAGGTAAGGTGGGGAGTGAACAAGGCCATGGCCTTTTTGCAGAGAGTGAATATTGGGGACCCCTTAGCCTCTCTGCAGGGGTTTTCTATGCATCTCTTCCTTGCGCCTCTGAAGTATTTTTTCCACAGAGATTCCTTGCTCTAGGAAAGATCACCGCTGACGATGTGCCATAGCAGCTTCGCCCCTAAAGCCAGATTCTGCACTTGGGTTTTTTTGAAGCTGAGACCTCCTTCCAAGAGGGGCTTGGATATTTTGTCCCAATTTATTAGGTGAAGTCTCCTGCCTGTCTGCTTCCCTCCTTCCCATAGGAAGCTCCTTTGCATTGCCTCCATTTTTTGCATAGTGGAGCTTGGGGCTAGAAGCAAAGAGTTTTGATAGATGGGTAAACTGGCCAGGACAAATTTGATTAAGACTATCCTCCCTGCTAGAGTTATCCAATTCGCCCCCCAGGATGAGATTCTCTTTTTAAGCTTGTCTATTAAGTGGTTCCATTGGGAGGCCCTTGGGGTAGCCTTGAAGATAGGGATTCCTAGGTAGGTGAAGGCCTCCTAGTTGGTGTGCCCTTCCATCCCCAATACCTTGAAAGTTGCCAACATTGCTTTAGGTGTAATGTTCCAACCATAAATCTTACTTTTAGTTTGACTTATCTCGCTTCCTGAGACTGCAGCATATGCATCTAGCTCCTCTTTGAAACTTTTTTCTACTAACGGACTTGCCCCTCCCAGTAGCAGGGTGTCGTCCGCAAATTGTGCATGGTTGATTTCCTTCATGCCTTGTGCTATTTTTAGCCCTTGGAGGTTTCTTTGGATTTTGGAATTTTCTAGCTGATAGCTAAGAACTGAGGCCTGGATTGCATAAAGGAGGGGCGAGAGAGGGCATCCTTTCCTTAAACCTCTGGATGCTTTGAAAAATTTTGTTACTCTTCCATTCACCATGGGGGCTATCCATGGCGACCCTATGCAGGCTCTAATCCAATTCACAAAAGACTGGTCGAATCCAAACTTTCTCATTACCTCAAACAAAAAATTATGATTAACTCTATCAAAAGCATTTGCAAGATCTATCTTAATAATCATACCTTTATCTTTTCTGTGGAGACTTGACTGAAGAGCTTCTTGCACCAGGATTATGTTGTCTGCTATTTGCCTACCTTTGATGAAGCCTCCCTGATTCTCTGGTACTATGAGAGGAAGAACTTTTTTCAGTCTGTTTGCAATGACCTTGGTGAGAATTTTGTAGCTTGTGTTACAGAGGGAGATCGGCCTAAATCGATTAAAGGTGAGCGCTCCTTTCTCTTTTGGGATGAGTGCCAGGAAGGCCGAATTTGTGCTTCCTCCTAGCTTGCTGCTCGCTTGTGATTTTCTTATCATTTTGGTTAGATCCGATTTGATTATTTCCCAGCACTGCTGGTAGAATCTGGCTGTGAATCCATCCGGTCCGGGGGCCTTATCCGGGTGCATTTGGTCTAACGCCTCTTTTATTTCTTATTGCGTGACCTCCTCCACAAGCATGAGATTGATGTCATCTTTTATTAGTTTCAGAACAATGGAGAGGGGGTACCTTTGGGGGTCAATGCTCTCCCTTTGTGTTTCTGAGTAGAGGGTTCCAAAAGTTTCAAAAGATGCCTGTCTAATGCCTTCTTGATCAGAGATTGTGATGTTTTGGACCTGGATTTCTGTCACAACCTTATAGTGCTTCCTTGCTTCCGCTTGCTTATGAAAATAACTAGTATTTTTATCTCCTTCCTTCAGCCAGAGACTGCGATACTTTTGCCTCCAATAGCCTTCTTCTTCTGTGCAGGCCTTGTGCCATTGACTTTGGAGTTGGTCCTCTTTAAGTAGGTCCTGCTGTGTGATCTCCCTATTTTCCAATTCGAGCTGATGACTCTCCAAACGCCTTTGGGCTTCTTTGCGCAGGGTGGTTGGATCAGATTGTATTTTTGCCCAATATTTTAGCGCAGCCTTAAGCCTACGCAATTTTTCTTCCTATACATAAAACACATATCCATTTACCCTGATTGTCCATACGCTAGAGAATGTGCATTGAAAATCTTTGTCCTGTGTCCATGAAGGGTTAAATCTGAAGGGGATGGGCCCCTGGCCTTGATCATTCCTTAGCTCTACACTAATTGGCTTGTGGTCAGAGGTACTATGAAGGAGGATATCTGAAGAGGCTATGAGCCCAAGGGTCAAGAAAGAACTTTGGACAAAGAATTTGTCCAAATGGGAAACGATATGCCCTGGACCTACCCTTTTGTTAGTCCAAGTGTAGCGTCCCCTAAGCGGCTTGATATCCATTAAGTCCCATGCTGATATTAGGTCCTCCACCCATTCTCTGGCTGGGTCCCTTACAATATATCCCCCTCGCTTTTCTTCTTGGGCTAGAGTTACATTTAAATCCCCTCCTAGTATGATGTTTTCTAGCTCGTTGTCTATTAAGAAGTCTAGGAAGGCTTTCCAACAATTCTTTTTTTCTTCTATATGTTGCGGGACATAGATGTTAAAAAGACTTACTGTATGCCCTGACTCCCTATGGAGAAGTTGGGAAAAGATCCAGTGCATGCAGGAGTCTGAGCGGATCATATCTATTTTGGAGGCATTCCATAGGGTGCAGAGCCCTCCTGATGTGCCTTTGGCGTTTTTGGCTAAACCTTGGCTGCTTCTCCATACATTTTTTGAAACTTTAATAGAGTCCTACTGACTCATATTGGTTTCCTGGATAAGTAGGATGTCCGTTTTCGATGCTCTGATTATGTCCTTGAGAGCTTCTTCCTTCCTTTTGCTACCCAGACCCCTACAGTTCTAGGAATTTATCCTCATTGATTACCTTGAGTGGGGGAATGGCCTCCTTGGGAGGCCTTGGCTAGCTTCCTGGTTTTCCTTACTCCAATCAATTGCTTGATGGTTGGTTGTGCTCCTTTTAAAACGTCCTTGTAGGTTTCCTGATCTCTTTCCTCTTTTTTGGATTTCCTGCCTCTTCCCGGTTTCTTTGGGGTGTCCCAAGCTTCGCTTTCTCCTTCTGAGTCATTCCCTGACGAGATATCCCCCTCCTTGGTGCCTTGAGTCGCCCCATTCCTTGGAGGGGAGTTGGGTTTCTCCACTTCTTCTGTTGCTTTTTGGGGTTCTCCGATTTCTTGGATTTGGACGCCTCTTTCTTCTTCCTCTTGGACGTCTTTGCATGGGTCCTCCGTCTCACCTCCATTTCCCAGCGCCTTGAAGCTGTTTTTCGTCTCTCTGTTTCCTGGGTTGTCTTGAGCAAGAGCTGGTTTATCCCTTCTTGGGACTTTTGACTTCGACCTCCCTTTCCGGGGTTGCTGCCAGCCTTCCTCTCCTACTTTCTCTGTATTTGGGGTTGTTGGGCAGTTTCTTTGAAAATGTCCATATTCGTGACATCCTCTGCATTTGAACAGGAGCTGCTCATAGTCCAGTTTTTGTAGATGTTGCCAATCTCCAACCTTCAGTTTTACTGCTTTCGGCAAGCCTACCTCCAAATCAACTTCCACACAAGTTCTTGCACAGGAATATTGGTATTTTGGGTCGGCTCTGTCAATGTAGTGCCCAAGACCATTCCCGATAGCTTGCAACGATGAGGAGTTCTAGCAGTGAATTGGTAGGTTTGGGAGTTTGACCCAGACAGGGACGTCTTTTGGCACTTCCGAGGCTGGGTCAAAATTTGGAGTCCACTGGTTCAAATAGAGCCCCTGTGTGCCCATGAAGTATGGCCCATTTCTGAAGATTAGATCGTGGTCCTCCTGGGAGATGAATTTGAAAATAAAGTATCCCCTTCCAACCGCGTAACAAGTTACACTGTTTGTTATTAGTGGCCGCCAATTCCTTTGGATCCAGTTATCTATTGGTTTGGTTGAGGGCCAAAGGCCCATGAGCTGACCTACCAGGCCACGATCTAAGAGGGAGAGCGCTACCTTCATTGGTTGATCCGAGGGGAGGTTAATCTCTGGAACATCATCTAGTCTCTTTACAAAACTTGGCGCTTCTTCCTGTGGCGCTTTCTTTCTGCAAGCTGCAACTAGTTTCCTGAAGGATGTGGTTGGGGAGGGAGGGGGCGGCAGCTCCCCTCCGCCCTGGATTGGCATGGTATCGAATAGACTCGAACCCTAAATCAGAGCTGGAGCTTTACCTACGAACATCCGTCGAGCTAGGGGTGATGGCGTTAGTTGTAGTTAACCGTCATTAATTTATTAATAGATCACAATTCAAGTGATGAAAACATTTTCAATTATTATTTATACAACATGATGAATTTTTTCTATGACACTTTATGGTGTATTTACTACATCAAAGTCCCTAGGAATTGCACCCAACCTCATCTAAAGATACCATGCTTAGTATGAGGACCACCATTAACAACACATTGGCATTAATATAGAATCAATGTTTATTGCATTGACACAACCTTAGACAAAAGCGATGGTCAACACTAATATCGCACGAAACAAGTTTATTGGGTTTTGAACATGGATTATCATTACAACAAGTTCTACAACTTATCACGTGACAAAATAATAATATTCCTTTATTTTCTAAATATAAACATTATTTGTAATACATTACAAAAAATGAAATATTTCGCTCAACTATATGAGTGGGAAAGTACACCATTTTGAGCTAGTTCTAGGGCTTGGCTTCTTACTATTAAAAACAAGCTCAATATTATGTTACAATTTACCGGGTTTAAAAATATTTGCAACTAATAAAATACTTAACATATTGTGCCTGAAAACAATCAAAACTATGTGGACAAATGACAAGAATAAAATATACATTGACCCTTCCCTTTACTAGATTAGAAGTCATATACTCTAAGATAAATTTCCTATTTTCCCTTTATTTTCTTTCACTTCGTCTCACTCCTTTGACATGATTGGTTGTTTATCACAATTCAAATTTTCATAGGGGGCTGATTCTCTTCCCTATTCTATTTGATCCATCAATTCCCTCTACTAATCCCTTCTAAGAGGGATACTAGGTGAGGAGACTTGCAAAATTTTCTGTAAGTTACCAATGTTAGTTTCTTCCTCTCTAGGGTCTAATGATGTTTTCCTCTTTTTTTAGAAGGTGCTTCTTGTATCACAATGCGATAATCATAGGCATTCCCAAATTATGAATATACTCAATGAAGTTGAGTTGGATTACAAAATTCAACTCAAACTTCTTTGTCTAAGAAGTCATGAGATGGGGTGATCTATTTTTCCAAAGTCATATATGAATTACACTCCATTTCAATTGCAATAAACAACACCTTTACATAAGTGCATCAACTCAAAAAATATGAACACATCATTGGAGATTGAACCTTGGTGGGAGAGTTTCACTACTCATCTTTATTAACCAACAAAGACTTCATTGTTATCCAAGCTAAAAACAAATAAATTTTGTATTTCACTCCAATGTGTAGTTATGTTTAATGCACTACATTTTGTGGTTATTTTATTTGGAGTAGATTGAATTGCAAACACCAATATCTACATGTTCTCGTGGTGTGGGACAAGGAGAACTCATTTCTTCTTGCTTCTCAGCCACATTTCCGATAGGAATCTGGGAGGAAATTTTTCCAGTAAAAATTGCTTCAACCACAAATTGCAAACTTTCCCACTACACACAACAATATTAAATTAAAATCAGGTTTATGAATCTCCTTCAATGACTGAAATCACAATTTAAATAACAAAAATGATTACCAAATTTTGTAGAAGACTGCTAAAACAAAGGAAATACCCATGATGAAAAAAGAGTTGACAACTCATGCAACAAATTTAAATATGTGTGGCCATAACATAGACATCATAACATCCCATTTGTGGTAGCCACCAAGATATTAAGTATATAAATATGTGTGGCCATCACATAGACATGAGAGTATCCCTTCTGAAGTGGCCACCAATATATCAAGGAAGTTTATCTATGTTGACGTTATTAGGCTTTGCCCCTGCCAAGGAATATAGTAATTTGTTAGAATCAAAATCCTTTGACTTCCTATTACTTCAAATATCCTAATGTTTTATTAAAAATTATCATTAAAACTAATAATTTTTTGAATTTTCCAATTCCATTTATTGAATTTTTTATTGATTCATATAATTTGAGACTTAATTACCCAAGTATATATGAAATATGTTTTTGTATTTGTAAGGTATGAAAAATCATTTGAAAATACAAAAATTTTAAAAACACATAAACATCAACATACAAAGTAATTTTGATTTCTTTGACATCCTTCTAAGAACTATGACATCCATATTAATTGAAGATAATCTTGGAACATTTCTAAAATATATATGTCAGAAATATTAAATGCAATTTTCACTTTCCAATGTACATGTGTGCATTGTAGTTACGTTTTTCCACAGAAAATTTCACATTATATTTATATAGAAAATATAATATGTTCTCATGACAAACATTACATTGATAGATCCTTTTTGTTTTCATGGACCAATCCAAATACATAACTACATGAAAGTTTTTCAATTTTCTTACAATACTGACGACTTATCTTGAAGGTCCAAAATAGACACTTTTCAAAAAGTAATGAATCTTTCTTACATAGCTGAATGCTGAAATTATGGGGCCACCCATATTTATCTAGAAACCAAAATATATAAACTCCCCCTGAAGACTACTAGAACATCTTTAAAAACAGATTCAAGCCCTCATGGCCTCCTTCCCAATGATTATATGCTATGCTCCCTATATGTTTTATAAGAGCCTGTTTTGATAAACTATCCACCTCTTGATTCTCTTCTCTATATAAATGAGCAAAGGATATGTTCATAAAGAACTTGAGGAGCTTAAAAATCTTGTCCTTCCAACAGTCTATAGTAACAACCTGTAGTGCACCTTTCTTATTTAGCCAATCAATGACTATTTTTGAGTCCCCTAGAACAAGAAGATTTGTAATTGAAAGCCTAGATGCCAGAGTTAGAGAAGCCCAAACTCCCATAAGTTATGCTCTAGTATTTTTTCCTCTTCCACAATTTAAAGTCCATTTATAAACTGTGGATTGTTGATCTTTATGACTCCTCCTGCACCACTTTGTTCTCCATTCTTTTGAGCTTCCCCATCAAACCACCTAATGATTTTATCTTCAAGAATTGCAAAGACTGAACATCTAGGGAGATGAACTTCTTCCTATTTCCTATGACTACCCATCGCTCCTAAAGAAAGAAATGTTATCTTCTGAATGGAGGGAGTCCTTGACTCGAAGATAGCCAAGTTTCGTTCAAGCTAAATAAACCAACAAGTATAGGCTGGAAATGTTGGAAAATTAAAATTTTGATTAGCCTAGTTTTCAAAGCACTCACTCACCTTTGAACCATTCCATCCAAAAGAGAACTTGAGAGAAGTTTTGATTCTTTCCAAAAATGAAATAGTAAATGGACAGTTAACAAAGAGGTGTTTACTACCAAGGTAGTATATGTTGTGCATTGTAGTTACTTACCACCAAGGTATTTACAAGATTCCATTCCAACAATTGTTATGAAAGAAAATATCATTATAACTTGAAAATAAAGAGCATTAAAATCTAATGTCGGAGCAACGGAGCTATTTGGTGTTGCGTTATGCATCTTAATTCATGCCCTCCTTGAGAATAGAATAGAAGTAAGCCATTTTCTAATTCATTTATATTCAATTTGTGCACTCCTTGAACTCAACATGATCTAGCCATATGTAAACCATGATGCACATTCTCAATTGCACAATTTTTAGAAGCCATTCATCTATTGAGGTAAGTGCCCCTCGTCCTTCCTATAATATATTAGGAATCAATGGCTACAAATTTTAGCTATGAAATCAAATTGTATTAATGTTTAACATGAGAAGAATTTAGGAATCATTGGCTATTTTTAGTTATGAGATCAAATTGTATTAATGTTTAATCTGAGAAGACTTTGTTTAACATGAGAAGACTTTAGGAATCATTGGCTATTTTTAGTTATGAGATCAAATTGTATTAATGTTTAATCTAAGAAGACTTTGAACTGCAAAAATTATAAAAGATACTCAACTATTGAGGTGAGTGCCTCTAGGCCTTCTCACAATATATTAGAAATTAATGATTACAACTTGTATTTCAACTATAAGATCAAAACGTTTTAATGATAGTCTATTATGTAGAAATATTGGCCAATACTAAGAGGGGGGGTGAATTAGTATTTCTTATTCTCTTAAAATTTTAACAATTATTAATTAACAAATTAATTAATCATAACAATTGATCAACAATAATGTATTGAATATAGAAATTTAAATATAACAATAACAAGTACAAGTTACAATTGTGTGAGAGATACCAATCTCTCTTATTCTGAGCACCAACTCAAGGAGACACCAATCCCCTGGTTTTAGATTTAGAGCACCAACTCCCTTTTTTTAGAGCACCAACTCCCTTTTGAAACATGCTTTAAGCTGCAAAGGAATGTAATCCTTTCGAGCTCCTCCCTACCACCCTCACTGCATAAAATGTTTACAGTTTCTTTCTTGGACTCTGCTCCTTCTTTTGATATTATGATGTAGACTGCAAAGATACTTTCCTTATTACCATTTTTATTTGTTTATATAGTCTTGTTGATGCTTAAAATCGCAATGATGAATGCTTCTCGCAAATGGTTTCCAAGCTCTATTATTTATTTATAATAATAATAATTAACTAGTAGGTGGGACCCCCTTGTAGATTAGTGGCGCTATGATGGATGTGTTGCACTCGTATTTTTGTTTATTTTTATAATGATTCCAACATAGTCTTCTACAGTTGATGATGCAAGTCATGGTTTTATTCGTCATGGCGACATAATATGGTTGGTTGAATGTGTCATTGCTAGATGGTTTTGATGGTCACTTGTGACTTATGACAGTATTATGGATAAAATAATTATCTTTTATAGGTGTTATGTTTATGCATTAAAACATTGATTGATTATTTTACATATTATTTTTTGCGAAAGGATGATATGATGATGTGGGAGATTAAACAAAAAGGAAAAGACATTATATAAAAACCTTAAGGTATATGTGATTGAAACAAATGAAGGGTGATAGACCTTGTTTCTACTATGTGCTTTGGTTAAAGGATTATATGTGAGGCATATATGGTAATGTTATAACATATGGTTGCTATTAAAGTTTTGATATTATTCGGGGTGGCGCACTATGCAATGGATCATATTTGTTTGAATTAATGGTTGATGTTATTGTGTATGGGTTGGCTTGTATGTTGAATTGAATAGGGTTGGGGAAGGAAGTGACGTGCATTTAATGTACGTCACTCAACAACCCTCGAGCCCATCACCCTAGCCATAGTTGCATTTGGTTTTTCGGCTCTGGTGGTTGTGGAGGCTCCACAATTTCTATTTGTGAAAGGAAAATATAGTCCAACTCTTCCTTCAAGAGATTTTTTCCAGGTATGGATCCTTTATTTTCCATCCATGATGGTCCCTTTATGTTATGAATCGATTTTTTGGCTCAGGATTACATAAGTTCTGTGTTTTTCTTAAGTTTTTACTGTGTATCAGTATTATTGTTGGCACAGGGGCAGACCCAGGGTTCAATGCTTCAACAACGCACCAAAAAAACTCTAACTACCATCCCTTTCAGCAACACCTGCGAAGCAGGTGAAGTCTCACCCGAGGTAGAGGCAGGGGGGTTTACAGGAATCAAGTGTCTGCAACCAAGATGGGACACAGATCTATGATTATAACACCTCACAGAGTACTTAGGAATAACACACATTCATTCATTATCTTTATTCACATCACGAATCAAACCCTAAGTACAGATCGACGTAGTAACAATGACAAAATATACATCACACTTAGCATCAGAAGTTAGATCTATATAGTCTTAGATCTATCTATCATTCATGATAATCAATGCACTAAGCAGATCTATAGCATAAATATCATAACACAAATCAAACCATCAACAGATGATATACGTGGTTTACCCAGTGTGGGGCTACGTCCACCAATTGCTTCTTCTTCTTTATTAGTCTTCAATCTCTTACATTCCTCTGATCATGTGCACCAAGCCACAAAGCCAAGATTCACACCGGACAGGTGATATGCGCACTGCGCACCCGATCCACCTTCCCAAAATCAGGTCAAGGCACAGAGCCAACTCCTCTATGAGGCACAGAGCCTTACATACACAGTCTGTTGCACAAAGCAACTCAGAACTACTTGCCTCTTGCACTTAGCTAGACACTACTTACTTCACTATTTCTAACTTACAATATTTTCTTATTTATAATTTTACATTCCTTACAAAAAGGAATAATCATGGGTAACCCCATGGGCCTACATCCCATAACCCATTACATAAACCTTAATGAACCCCTTGCTGGGTCCACAAAAAAAGTGAGATCCCACGATCTCAGCTCTGCCTGGGCGCTCCATCTTCGACAAACTTGTCGATGTCCAAAAAGTGGTCAATCTTGACCAATGTTTCCTCAAAACTTGGTTGAGGGCCAACATACCCCCAACACTAACCTGTGACTTGTCCCAAGTCACTCAGATCGAGGCTGTGTTGCTTTGAAGGCCTCGAACTTAGCTCGAGCTACCTCGACTTTTTGCTTCACCTGAGCTTCCTGCTCAACGAACTCCTGGATCAATTTCTATGTAACAGGCCCTTCTAGGTGTTGTTCCACTGTCGCAACCACTTGGTCTTGCTATGAACCTTGCCCTTTGATCTCTTCAAACACTGCACAAGCTTCCTCCTACACCGGTTGTAGCCTCTATGTGACTTCCATGACTTTGCCCTGGATGGCAATAATCTATTGCTGAGTCGTGCATTGTTCTTGTGATCTCTTCATTCTCTCGACCGCAGTGAGTGACTTCATCTGTGTTTGGATTGTCATTTCCTATTGTTGTGCCTCCTGTAGTTGCACTTCCCACTTCCTAAGTTCTGGGTCTTCCGTGAGGCATTCACAGGTCTGTGCACTTTTGTTTCTTAGCTGCTTGCATTCTGAGGCGAGGAATTTGATCCTTTCCACTACACTGTTAGCGGATTCCTCCCTCTGGTCGCGCACTTCATGCTGAGTGCTAGGTACTACTTGAAGCTCCAACTCCGTTACACTTTCTTGAAGTTGTTGGATGGCCTCAATGAGCTTCGTCACTTTAACTTCAACTTCCTCATGTTCCTCCTGTGTCGAGCCTGGCACAGAGTGAAGTGATTTTATCACCAATTCCTTGACTGTAGTCTGCTCTGCCAGCATCTGGTATTTTTCCCTCTCAATATTTTCTTTGTCCTCCTCAAGCATCGCCTGAAAATCACCCCTCTCATTCTCATAAGTGGTTGTACAATACTGCACAACTCACATTGCTCCAATATCTCCTCTCTTTCTTTCTGCAAGGCTTCTATAGCTTATTCCTTTTCTTCTTTGATTTGTTGAAGCCAAGCCTCTGTTGCATCTGCCAATCTTCAAAGTTGGGCTAGTTCATCCCCCAAATCTATAGTCTTTGACGAGGAGGACGCAGTAGGTACTACGCAGCTAACTTGAATAGCTCGATGTATCTTCTTCAACTCCTTCTCAATTATTACATACAACTCTTCTTGCTTCGTGCCATATCTCTATAAGAGGTCCTCAGATGCATCCTCCATCGCTCCACAGACTAGACCAATTTCATCCTCTGTGAGCATAGCCTATAGTTGGGGCTTAGTGGCATGCCTCTTCTTTCTTGCTGAAGGTTTCTGCAGAGAAACCTTCCTCTTATTTGATGTTTATGTCTTGGTAAGAGGGTACTTCGATGGTGTATCCTCGACTTCTCCTTGCTTTTCTCCTTCTTCCCCTCCTCCTTCTTGATTTACTTCTTCTCCTCCTCCTCCTCCTTCGGGTGAGTCAGGTCTACTTTCTTCTGATGCGTTGTCCTGATCATCAGTTTCTATGTTTTGGACTTCCTCCTTTTTATTTTTCTTCTTCGCTTTGGTTTGTCTGACATGCTCAGCTCGGGTGATGAAGGGTATTCCTATGATGTCTGAGTTGAAGAGTTCTGCATCATCAACCGGTACAAGGAAATCTGTTAGCCATTCCTTGGTGATCTCCTCCATATCTTTGTCGGTCATCTTATAGTAGGAATATAATTTCTCCTTGCTTTCATACCTTCACGCAGTGATATAAACGAAATGTCAATCTACGTGGAACTTAGACAACAGTCTGTACTGGTGCAATTTTAGTGGAGTCATGCGTGGGAACAACTCAATAGAAATATTCAGCTGCTTATAGTAGGTATGGAACACTACGTTTGACTGCCACTACTTTGACATTTCATTTGTGTACCATAGGGTCAATAAATTCACGACCAATTCCTCCAAAGGTTCAATATCCGGGAAGGCATCTCCTTCCGACATTTTCCAAGTGAAAAATGAGATCAGAACAAACAACCAGCTGAAATGGAACTCGTATCCCTGGTCCTGCGTTTTGTGACAGTATTTCTAGATCTCATTGACGAGGTAGCTCGCCCAATTCATTTGCATCCCCTCCACTCATTTCCCTGCGAGGTCCACCATGAACTCGGTGACCTGCATGGGGTGGTTCTTTTTGACGAACTTGCCAGCTATGAGCTGACAAGCTAGGTGCAATGTGCCATATTGGATGGAGCCTACCTTGTAGCCTCTCTTTCCCTTCTCAACTTCATCATATGCCTCGTTAATGTGTTGTGCCAGGGAGTGATCTGAGGTCTTCTCTGGGTAGAACTATTGAGGGTTGGGTCCCTGCATGCTCAGTCCTGTGATTAGGTGGATCAATTCTAGATCCACAGTAATGTGCCTATCGAGCCACATGTATCCTCCATGATAGCATGACAAGAAGAGTTTAACGCAAGCATTAACCTCCTGATGTCAGCCAAAGTGAGGGATCTTCATGACATTCAATATAGTGGACTGCGCGAGCTCCTTAATCCACAACTGGGAGATGATGCAAGGCTTCTTCCCAGTCATATTCATCAAATATCTATGAGGCGTGAGCATCACATAGTTAGTTATGTCACCAAGGTTGAAATCAATGTTCTTCAATGTTGGGATCTGTCCCAAATGGCTTCCTTCTACGCGTATCCCCTTCGGGATGTACGCGATGATCAATGTATACTTGAATTCCCATGGAATGTTGTCGCGGTTAACCACACCAACCAAAGGCGGGATGTAATCAGGTAAGATCGATGAGATCTTCTTCACATTATCCATATCATCACGATGATTACTTCTCTTCTCAGTCGCAGGGTTAGTATGGACTGAATGTTGTCTAGTCAAGGGGGAAGCCTACAGTCCCCAGGTCGACGATGCATGTATTCCCTCAGACATGGATTTATCAGCCATAAACGTATTTAGAACCTCTTCGACAGATTTCTCTAGCTCGATGCGCTCGGTTGACATTCTCACGGTTAACAAATAAGTCGAGGTAGGTAAACGGATAACGGGGTAAACAACAGATCGCAAGGTCTAATAGCATAGCTCGACACACACAATCACTTCTCTGTTAGCTCAGATAATCATGGGTAGAAAAAATTGGTCTCAATGCAACGTTCGACAGGTTAAATAAGAGAGCGTTGTAATGGATTCCTCCAACAGACAGGAATGCCTCCATTAATGCAAATCCGTCTGTTAGGGTGTGGTCTCAATGTCCCAAACGCGGTCTGGTTTCCCATAAATGTGTTTCCTAGTCATTCGGAGCATCATTCCAATGGTAGGGGTGCCTTCAAGGGTCATATAGCTTCACCGAGGTGAAGTCCCATTCTGTGTGGCTTTGTTGTTCCAGCGAGGTTCAGAGCCTGCAAGTCTACCTCCTGCGAAGTCTTCTCTGTCACTCCCTGTAGCTTTTCCAACTTGGCTTTCTTCTTACTAATCTTCCTTGCCTTATTTCCTATGATATGAGTCTCTGGGTTCCTCTTTCCATTGTTATTCTTATCTTGTCTTAGTATAGTAGCTTCGTTTTGTTGATGAGCTCTCAAAGGGTTCAAAGGTAATACCTCTTTTCTTATTAACTCTAGGGTGGGTAGTCTTATTTCTTGCATGGATAGGTCCCTCAAACCTTCTTGCATTTTTTTAACCTCGATAGCTAATTCTCTTGCATTCTGTTGCTTCAACTCAACTTCCCATTCTTCCATCAAACGCTCTATTCTTTTAGCTATGGAATCCCTTAGTTCTATCTTTTTCTTTTTTGTAGCTTCTTCCTATGCTTTCCTTCTAATCTGATCCTTCTCGATCCAAATCATTCCTAACAAAAGTGGAAAAGGGGCGTTGTTATAAACAAACATTTTAACTTAAAATTCTTCTTGATTCGATGTTCCATGGATGATAATAGGTACATTAGTAACTCTTCCACATTGGGTTATCATATTTCCTTTAAAAACGCCTATCCTTCCCAGTGAAGGTACCACAGTAGGCTTTCGCAAAATTTCCCAAGTGATTTTTTTCATAATATTCACTTGTGTCTCCTCAACCAAGACATAGTCTATGTTGAAGTCTCTGTTGGTTACTTATCTCCTATACTATATGAGTTTATTGACCCAGGTTTCATGTCTTTTCGGGTTTCCAACAAAGCCTCTAAAACTATCGGCCCTCCTGGTAAACCAGAAGGCAACACAACACACAAAATGCGCTGCATAGTCTCACCCGAGATAGCTTTAATGGGTGGCTGTAATACTCAGGTGTTTACAGACTAGGATTGAGTGTGAGATAATTGAGCTAAATATTGAACCATTATTATGACTTGTAAATGAAACATATTGTTATTCATGATTTATGCAGTAGATCCATAGGCTTATTCCTTCAGTTTCACAAAAGCACTTAAACAGACAATATAACAAATCATTCATTCAACATAATAATAATTTCTTTAGAAAAAAAGAGATATGCAAACATTCATCACACAAAAAAAATGTTACCATGGTTCACCCCCTCTTGGGGCTATGTCCACAAAGATTTGGCTCTCAACTCTTTATTATATTATGCTTGCATCTATAGCACTGCATGCTTACAACTCTTCTCAGTTGGGTGAGATCTATATGAGGCGGACTAGATCACACCAGGTTCCATAGCCTACAATCTAAACCTCAATATCTACCCTCCCTCGTCCTCTCTATTTCAACATCTTATACAAAATAGGTCTCACAACAACAGATTACATATCGCATCAACTCATGCATCAATTGAACCGAGCCACACAAAAGAAAACCCTCTATGATACCTATGTATCGCTATTTATACATTTTGGTCTCTTCAGTTGTTTACAATACCTTACCAACTATTTCTTTCCCATGTGTGCATGTTTTTATTCCTTCCAACTATTTCTTTCCCTTGCATGTGCACATGTTGTTCTCTCTTCCAGCTGTCGCTTTTCTCATGCATGCTTTCTTTCCCAAAAACACCATGATTTTCCACTTTGGCCTGCCTCCAAAAGGACCCCAACACTTACATGTAGCTCGCCACGAGCCACCTATCCTTTGTGAACTTCTTCAACCTCCTTGGTGATCGCTTGGAACTTTTCCCTGAGCTCTGCTGCCTGTGTCTTCACCTACGCAGTCTTCTCCTTGAGTGTGTCCACTATCTAGATTGCAATTTCGTCACTGATTAGTTCCATGCGTTCTTCCTGGGTCTGTGCTATATGTTCCTTTGCTTCCTCTTCTTGTGCCAGGACTTCTACTACCTATTCTAGCAACAGTTCCATTTGAGCTTGTCGCTCTTATTTCTATGTTTGCATGGTAATTAGATCTGCTTGCAATCTCTTCATGTCCTGCATCCCTCTGACACATTATGTGATTGGTATTGTCTTCTTATTCTTCTTGAGCTCTTGGATCGTTGCATTGAGCCTTTATTCTTCCTTGTCCCACTATTATACCTATTGATCCTCCTCTAAGCTAGTCCAAAGTTGCACTGCTTTATCAAACAAGTCAATTGTTGTGCTAACCAACTGCTCTATCTCCTGCAACTGCGTTGTTTCTTCCTGCTTCCTTTTCTCCTTCACTAATGGTGGAGTGGTTGGTATGAACTACTCTCATATATTCTCAATCTCTTTCTAATATTGATTGATTTCATGTGCAATCCAATCAATCTTTTATGTTGTTGTGATTTCATCTCCCTGTGCGGCCTGTGGAATCTTCTCGTAAGTTCCTGCCACTTTTTGCTCCAATCCTTTTATGCTCTACATTTCCTCCCAGGGCTTAGATTTATTTTTCTCATAGACTATTTCCAGCACATCCCATCTCTTTGTTTCCTGCTTCATTTTAGTTAAGTGTTTGCATGCACGAGATTGTACCTCGTGGTTTACACTAAACTACAACCTGTGTAGTGCCCCTGATGGTATCCTTGTCAACACAAGTTGGATTTGGATTAAGTCCTTCAAGGGTTTCTGCCCCACATTTTTGTCCATGCACATCATACTAGGTTTGATATGGAATGTTATGTGTGGCTGCAGTATTTCCTGTACTGCACTCTTCCTTGTGTCTGCAGTGTTAATGGTTCAAGTCCCCTGCTGCTTGTTGGCTGCTCTTCCCTAATTTTCTTGAGGAGATGTCGCATGTCTACCAATTTCTCTTCAATCCTATCCCTGTGGTGTGTATCATGGTCGAAGTCCTCGGATGGACAATCCTGGACCATTCAGAATATCACTTCCCCATCGTCATCCGTGATCGTATACTCTGGCGGTGTTCTTTGTGCCTTTGATTTATTACGCCCACCTCCTATATGTGTGGTTGGCCTCTTGTTTCCCCCCAGTTCCTGTGGGTTGGGATTTACTATGGTCTCTTGCGCAGGCTCAACTTGTTTCTGCTGCTCCTTGGCCAACTATGTTTTATATTTATTTTCGTTCTGGGTCCTTGTCTTCATTGGCCCTTCTTCTGTCTGTGTTTCTTTTCCTTGGCTCGTTCTTCGTCTCTTGGGCACTTGAATTTCCTTTGGATGGTTCTCTCCCTACCCTGCCTCTTCTTCTGTTGTTCTTTTTGGTATTTCCTGGGTAAGGACAAGAGGCTTCCCTCATCGTCCCATTCGTTGATGACCATGTTGATGTCCCCCTCTATGATACAGTAGCGCATTTGTAACCACATCTTATCCTGATCCTTCCTTCCCTATATCCACATTGTATGTCATGTGGACTAGAAGTTGGCGATGCCCCCATATCACGTGACAACTTCTAGTGTTATTCACCACATCTTGGAGATGGATACTTGTAGGTCGTGTAGGTATACTTCAAATATAGACCCGTTAGCCTTTTTTCTCCTAGCCTCTGGCCTGCCTCTGAGCAAAAAATATCTTGCCCGTTGATTTGGTTTGGCTCTAGTGCCAAAAACTATGTACCTTGGCTCTCTCCATCCCATGAAGGCTATTAGTGTGATCAACAATGAATAGTGGAACTCTGTTCCTAGATCATGTGCATCCTTACAGTAAGCCAGAAATAGGTTCAAGAGATACACTGCCCAACTCATTGAGGTGCCTTCTGCCCACTGAGCTGCAATTGCAAGGACTCTAGCTGGGACTTCCTCCCTGCAGCATTTTCCTAGCAACTTGAAGGCTAATATCTTTGCGCCCAGTTATCTTGCGACATCATTGATCCTCTTGATAATGATCCCTCTTGTTCCCCTATTAGTGCCATACTTTTTCTTCATATCTTCTACTAGCACTTTCTCCCTGGCTTTGTCATCTAGGAACTGCATGGGATCCATGCCCCGAGTTGGCAATCTTGTTATGTTCACGATAAGCTCTACATCTATCGACATGATCTTGTCCAACCAGATTTCCCCACCATGTGTGACTACTAACAGCTGCTTGACGCATGTTGTTGCGTGTTGACCCCTGCCAAAATGTGGCAGGTCTACCAGACCTAAAATTCCTGTCTTCTGCAACCCAGATGCCCATTGGAGTGGCTAACCAAGCGGTTCCCCAAACCGACTCATTCCCACTGTCTCCATGTATACTCTTTTTGCAAGTTTCAGTAACTTGTCTTTGTCTTCTATGTTGTGGTTCGAGTATTTGAGCTTCCCGATGTGACCCAGTAGCTCTGTTCCTACCTCTACCCCATCTGGTATGCGTGGTAGAATTATTTCTATAGATGGATTCTTGCGAGGTGATCTGGGTATATGTATCTTATCTTTCCT
This sequence comes from Picea glauca, assembly GCA_000966675.3. Lineage (NCBI taxonomy): Eukaryota > Viridiplantae > Streptophyta > Pinopsida > Pinales > Pinaceae > Picea > Picea glauca. The sequence continues at coordinate 302,573 of JZKD02S1932405.1, forward strand.
TGATGGTGGTGGCTGGCTCAAAGTTCCTGCGACTTCTGTTTGTTCCTTAGTCTGCCATTCTGGCTGACTCGTGATATCCTCAACCGCTCCCTTTGGTGGGTGGTATGATATGGTCATTTGAGACTCGCCTGGCTCCATTTTTGCATCCTGATTCGACTTCATTACATTTCCTTCCAGAACTGGTTAAGTGTTCTCTAGTTGTACCTGCTTCAGGGTTTCTGCTTCCTAGTTCTGTGTCTCCTGTACTTCTACTGGTATGTCTGTATTCATGCCCTCCATTGTTGGCTGTTGGATTTCTTCTAGTATGGGTGTCGAGTGCACAGATGTTGTTTCTAGGGATGAAATTTCATTGATGTTGATGATCTCTGGCGGTTTATGTTCACCTTCTTCCACCTGTCCTCGTGACCTAGTCTGAACTCTAGTTTTCTTGGTAGTTTGTCTCTCTTCTGCTTGCTTGGGTGGTGCCATGGCGGTGAATGTCGACCATTTTCTGGGTTTAAATGGTCTTTGTGACCTCTGTGAACTTGCTTTGTGCTTTTCATGCTCTATTTCTCTATGTCTTCTCTTCTTTCACGAATAGACTGTTTTCTCTTGCGTCCATGTGTTGTATGGTTTTTCCATGAAGCTTGTCGATGACGCTTCCTTCATTATGGGTTTCAATGCACCTTAACTATGGGTTCAATGGATCTCTAGAGGATTCTTACTTGGAATTACTTTTCCTTGTTGTCTTTAGTTGGTGTGTTTAATGTGTCATCCCATCGATCCTTGCCGTCCTTTAATTCTGCCTAGTGTTTTGAAGTTGTCCTGCTTTTTCCGAATTTTCTTTTCCCTCTTGTTTCTCTTTGTACATGATCATTGTCCTTCTCCTCGCCGATTTTTTTCTCCCTCATGTGCTTGATCGTTCTTTCTTTGGCATGCTGTACCCTTTTTGTTTCTTTCTTTTTGTTCTTTTCTTTTTCCATATACTGTTTTTTTTTTTACTAATTGGTGGATGGTCGACTGTCCTTGTAGAGATTTAGTTGGCTTCCATTAATCATCCCTCTGAGTTTTTATCATGATAATTCTATTAATTGTACATCTCCTCCATTTGTGACAGATTTTACTACATATGGCCCTAACCTATGCATTCTGAGCTTTCCCGGCTACTGAAACGATTTGTTGTCATACATTAGTACTAGATCTCCTTCCTTGAACGCCTTCTTATTGATGTGTTGATCGTGCCACACTTTATCTCTTGCTTTCTGAACTTGTTGGTGGAATCCTTCCAATATCTAGTCTTCCTCCATGGTAATTAACTGATTTAGTCTCTCTTGTACTATGCCTCATTCTGTCATTTGTGTAATTGTTGCTACGCTCAAGCTTGGTACTAGAAATTCTAATGGCACCACTACTTCTTGGCCATAAATTGGTCTAAATGGTGTGTGCCCTGTCAATGTTTTGCACGTAGTCCTGTATGCCCATAATACTGCTGGTACTTTGAGATCCCAGTCATCCATGTTGATATTACAGATCTTTGTCAGCATGTTCTCCAAGGTTTTGTTAAATGCTTCCACAATATTGTTTGCCTATGGGTGATATGGTGTGCTCTTTTGATGATGGACTTCAAACTCTTCAGTCATAGAGATGATGGTGTTTTTTATGAAGTGCATGCCTTGGTCTCTCATTAAAATTCTTGGACACCCAAATCTAGTGATTACTTGTTCAAATAAAAAATGTGTTGTTGTTTATGTGCTACAATCCTTCACTGGTGCAGATTCTGCCCATCTTGTTAGGTATTCCGTCACAGTGATAATGTACCTTGCTCCTATTCTTTTTGCTGGTGGCTTGATTGGTCCCACAAAATATATTGCCCATTTATCAAATGCTTGGAGTGTTACTTGTGTTTGTAATGGCATCTCATCCCTTTTATTGGGTTTGCCTACCCTTTGACAGACATCGCATTTTTGACAGTACTCCTTCGAGTATCTATGAATCGTTGGCCACCATAGTCCTGTGCGCAATACCTTCTGCACTGTATATTTACCTGCGTAGTGTCCTCGTTTTATCCCTTCGTGGGCTTCTTATATAGATGTCTTGCAATCATTTGATAGTCTATAGTGTGGAATACAAGGTTGTTCATGTGCGTAGTATTATAATCTTGCGGCGTAGTACCTGTTCTCAAGTATTAAATGATATATACAAAGTATTCATCAACAATCTGAACTCAGAATAGTTGTGCCTCCAGAAATGTTTCCTCCAAGTTTGTAGGTTCTTCTCCATTGGTGACTCTTAATAGGTGGTCAGGTTCTTCATTTAACTTTCTTGGTTTGACAATTACTTCAAAGTCAAATTATTGGAATAGTAGTAACCATCGACAGATTCTCCCCCCCAAAACTGTCTTGTTGACTAAATATTTCACAGCTGAGTGATCTGTGAACATCTCAAAGTGTTTCCCCAATAAGTAATGTCTGAACTTTTGTAGTGCATAGACCATAGTTAGGCCTTCTCTTTCTGTCGTGTTATAGTTCTGTTTTGAGTCGGATAGCTTTCTACTCACAAATTCTATCGGGTGATCCAAGTCCCCTGCTCCTGGATGTGCCAAGATAGCTCCAAGTGTTATGGTTGATGTGTCTACATGTATGTGGAATGTCTTCTCCCAATTTGGAAACACTAATATCGGTGCAGTGACCATCATTTCCTTTAGCATATCCAGACCATGTTGGCACTTGTCATTCCACTAAAACTTTGTATCCTTTCTTAGCATCTTTTCCATCGATGCAATTATCTGTGCATAACCTTTGATAAATTTATTGTAGTGACCTGTGTGTCCCAACATCGCTCTTAGCCGATAGAATGTTTTTGGTGGTGGTAAGTTAACAATGACTGCGATCTTTGTAGGATCTACTAATAAACCCTATTTTCATAATATATGGCCCAATAGTATCCCAAACGGTGTTCCAAATATGCATTTCTTTATATTCAGTGATATCTGACACTGTCTGCATATTTCCAACATTAGCCTTAAGACTTCTACATGATTTTTCAACAAACTATAGACGATCCAATCATCCAGGTATACTTTGAGAAACTGGTGGATGAATTCCTTAAACGTAGCAATGACTACTCTGGAAAATATTGTTGGTGCATTCTTCAGTCCAAATGACATAACTTTGTACTGATACGATCCCGATTCTGTCACAAACATGGTCTTGTATCTATCTTCTTGTGCTATCTTGATCTGATGGTATCCTGAGAATCCATCAGTGGATGAGTAGGCTTCATGTCCTCCTACATTATCTAACACTTCATTTGTGAAGGGTGTAGGGAATGGGTCGTGTAGGCATGCATCATTCAACTTCCACAAGTAAACGCATATCCTGATGCCTCCTTATTTCTTGTCTTGTACTACCATAAGGATTATCCATTCTGATTCTTCGACTTGTTCTATGATGTCGGATTCTAGCATCCTGTCAATATCATCTTTGAATTTATGCTTATATATGGGATTCTGTCTATATGGTCATTGTATGATCGATCTCTCTTCTGGTATGAGTGGTATCTTCATCTCTCCTCACTCTCCTGCTATACCCTTCATTTCTATAAATGTTGTAGGGAACAAGTCGTTGTATTCGTGCAATAACTCTATTATGCTTTCCACTATTTGTTCATCCCAGTAATTTGTAATGCTGGCCATTTTGGGATGCTTGGTTGTCCCAGTGTTCACTTTATTTACTTTAATCGGCACATAAATGACTTCTAATTCTATGGGTGGACCTTCCACCTCTCTTTCTCCTTCTACTTCTTCAATCTGAATATTGCGTGGATCATCTTCATCTGGTGCTTCTTCTTGCACATGGTAACATGACAACAATTCCTTGACTGCCTATTTGTTCCGTTGTTGTTATTTCGTGATGATTTCAACTTCTGGATCTTAGATGAATATCACTCCTCCTATATGCTTCAACGTGACATCTATGTTGGGGTTCTCATAATCGAATGAGAAGGTGACTGTGAAATTGTGTTGCAATAGCATCCATGTTGTAGTTAGTTTGTGCAATTCCTGGTATGTATACCAGTTGGCTGGTATGCCCTCTAGGGTGTGTATGAAGTGATGAGGCCATTCTTCTGGAGGTGTCATTTTTAATAGAGTTCTACACTCCTCCAAGTGCTCTATTGGTGCTCTTTGTCCATCATACTTCTGTTGTTTATTGTTTTTCTGTTCTGCGCTGAACCTTATGTGTAGTAATCGCTTGCATTGGACCTAGTCTGTGATTGTCTCTTTATGTGTGCCCCACCATCATGCAGGTGTGGCCTTGAGTGCTAGATCAAGTGCTAATAGTCTCTGGTTCTCTAATACTTCATCTTCATATTGTGCTAAGAATGTTTCCAAATCGTTTACTCCGTGGAAACTGGGTGGTTCTCTGATTTCTGTGCTTACCCATCTTATGGCGTGATCTATTTGTGCACTTCTCCTCGTGGATACTGTTAGCGAAAATTCTTGTCTTGGGCTCGAGAGAATCCAAGTCTAAAGGTTGCATGAAGAACACCCAAGCGTAGCACATAAAGCCCCATTTCAGGCTAAAAATCAAGCGAGTGAGCAGTCTGATCTCAACGGTCAGGATTCATCCAAAGGAGAAGATCAACAGTTGGCGGGAAATCGCGGTTAGCGGATTTGCGCCGAAATTAGCGCAAACACATCGCGCCCATATTGTATGCGGGGAAGAATCTCAGCTTCCCACCCAGAGGGCGCATGGCATGTGATCAGGTCACGTTGGCTTTTCAGCGGTCGCGAGTTCAAAGGGAGAAATTTCCATATCATTCCGCATCTCGAAACCTTGAACCCCGAAAGCACCGAAGGCACCCAAAGCTGGGCCCGCAGTATTAAGAAGCGATCTTGACTGTCCATCCATAGGAGACACCTGGCGTGTGATTAGGCTCCTCGTCATTTCTCCCATCGTGATTTCGAGGCGCAAGGTGCAACATCGTCATATTCCCGATACGCGAGGTGCCGAGAGTGTCCGGGACCCGGGCCAACAACATCGTCGGAAGAGTTTAGAGCCATCAGATCTAGAGGGACGCGTGGCACCATATTAAGCTGTCTCGGTGTTTCGCTCATCCCAATTTCAAGAAGTAAGGATCAGCCCCTTCCTATTCACACGCCAAAAGCTCCTTTGAGAGTAAGCACAAGGTCACAGCCCGTGGTCACCTAGGAAATAAAAGAGCTGCGCAAAGGGGGCTAAAGGCGACGGGTCCATTCGCCGAAAGGTTCATCGCGTTCTTTGGGTGTCATTTGATCTGACCTCAAGCCTGGTTTTCGCTTGAAGTAAATGAGGGTAAGGAAGAGTGGTTGAAACCTCTCTTCATGCATTAAGTGCAAGATATGGAGGTTCCGACAGATAGTCTGCCTAAGACGGTCCTGTACACTGATTTTCTGCAAAAGGTCATGGTCGGTCCTCATATGACCAGAAAAAAGTCTGCGCTCGCCATGTTGGCCTTTAATGTTGCTGCTATCTCCCATGCAGGAACATGCGCAGTTAAGGCAGCGTCTGACGAAAGTTACCCATCCAAATTCGTCCGAGGGGACACCAAGTCTTGGGTGCACAATCGGCCAGAGTCTGCATGCGCAGACTGTCAGAAGACATGTAGACGCAATGTTTTTAATGCAATGTCTTGTTTTTTTCTGCTGTGGTTGTTTTTGAGTATATGTAGGCGTTTTCGCCATTTTTGGAAGTATCGATGGTAGAGCGAAGCTCCCGATTGTAATGTTTTAACAAACACTCTAGTTTGCTGGTTATGCATCTGTATGTAAGATTTCTTATTTACGAAAGATAGTTTCCTTATTCCATCTAGTTTTCATCTCATACTGAGGGAGTTCATGATTGACTGATTCAGATGAATTATTGCAGTTGTGTTATGATAAAGGATTTATTGTGGCACTATTGTATTCTCTGGTTTTCTGCGTTTGAATGTAAGAAGATCACGCGTTCAAACGCATTCTCCTATAGTATTCTAGAAACCTAATGTTGACAACAGACCTTTGCATTTCTATGATAAAAGTCTTCCCCCTACTCACCCTTACTACAACTCACTGTCTGGAGTATGTCTAAGACCTCACTCGCCCATGCATGCCTGACCTAGTTTCGGATTTGAAACAATATCGCCCGAGTTTACTTCCATTCGATCACCCCTTTCATACACAAATCGTGACATAAACTGATGGGCATCGGGCTCTTCTCCCGTTGCAATCCAGGAGTGACTTCCGTCGCCAACATTTCTGGCACTGCTGCCGGGGATGAAATTGAAGATTTTCCCTGGGCAGAACGACATTGAGCCTCTGATTCTGAAGGTGCATCAGACATCAGAGCCCTTAAAGATTTCTACTATGCACCTGGCAACTCCACTGTGGCGAATCCAGGGTTTCCACATCACTGTTTCAGTTGTGGCTACTGTTAGCACACCTGAAAGCTGACCCTAAGGAGCTTTCTCAAGAAGGTTTCAGCAGCTGGTTTCTCAGCCTGAGAAGCTTCCTGGGGTAACAACAATGATAGGATCTGGCCTTTGATGGTGAACAAGGACCAGACACATTCAAAGCTACGCATATTTCACCTAGCGACTCCATGATTCGAGGATCGATTGATGACTCCACTATTTTGGATGGAGAAGATCTTGGCTCACAGGTTTGCTCCTTTTGATTTTTCTGCTATTCCTGGTTTTCCTAATGTTGTCCCCTCTCCGAATGAATGGGGCGATTATTTGCCCAGATTTGGAAAATGTGAAGGGGACAACCCTGCTCATCACCTCAACGAGTTTCATGAACTCATGCATCAGTGGGAGATAGATCATGAGGATGTATTACTGAAGATGTTCATGTTCTCGTTAGCAGGGGATGCGCGTAAATGGTATCATTCTTTACCCCCTGCTAGCATTTCTTCACTCAGTGAATTCCATGCAGCCTTCACTGCCTATTGTCAGGAGCTTTATCCCTCTGAGTTGATTTTTCATAGCTGTTGTGAGGGATACTACAACAAATGTATACAAGATAGAGCCATCTCTTATGTAGGCTATGAGGATGATCCTAATGACCTGGATCATAATGCAGTCATTTCTCCTTCCCATTCGTCTGTTTCGGGCGAAGTTATGGAACTGATAAAATATATCACTGCCAAACTTGACAGGTGGGAAGCTGAAAAATGTGCTGAGGATTTCCCATCCTTTGAAGTAGAGGCCCTTAGCAGCTCTACTGAGGGTGATTATGAAAAAATATTTCCCACGAGTCCTGTTTATGGTCATTATGAATCTGAGCCATGGGAGAGCCAAGAAGAAGAAATCCTCCCAGATATGATTATGTCTGATGAAGGCTGTGATGATGGGGGCTGTAAGGATAGAATACTGGGGGAAGAATATGCTCTGAGTGAACTGATAGAATAGGTGAAATCTCTCACTTCCCAACATACAAGGTTGGAATCTGAAGGCAACAGAGAGAATTTTCCAGTCTTCAAGGCAGATTATTTGAGCAGCTCTTTTGAAGAGATTATTGAAGATTTCTGGGATGCGTCAGCATCTGCCCCCGATGAGCTTGCTGTCTCAGATCAAAACGATGAAGAGGTAGTTGTGGAAGAGGATTGTTCTCTTTTCCTTCACAAGATTTCACATGATGTGTTTACATTTGGGGTCGAAATGGAGGAGCGGGGGATAGTTCCATTTTTGCAAGTTGGAGAAGATCTTTCCCCCCTGACTTTGATGATTATCCAGAAGAGGAGCAGCAGAACCCCACATCACCTTTTGCTTATCAGAGCAGCCAGACCACCTATGAAAGTTACGAATCAGAGTATGAGCTCGATATGCTAGATTTCCAAGAGCAGGTCGTAGAATCTTGTCCTTTGCTCACTAAGGAAAATTATCACGAGGAAATCAACCATCTCAGTCTTTCAAGAGACGCTGAGCAGTACAAGGAAAAGCAGAATTTACCCAGGGATCTTGTTTATGATGAATACGAATCTGACCCGGGGGAAAGCTAAGAAGAGGAAAAAGAACCAGAGGAGCAGTCTGCCCTTTGTTCAGAACCAATCAGTGAGCAGCCACCACCTGAGATCAGCGAGCCCACTTCAGTTATTCACCTGCCTGTTCTTATCAAAGAGGTTAGGCTGCATGTAAACAATTGTGTAGCAGAAGAGGCTGTCTGTCATCAATTTCCTGGAATTGGCCACTCATTCGATGACCCTGTCAACAAATATATGGAGTGGCATTTCCCTTATGCTGTGGAGTTGCCATATCCCATCTCAGCTTTAGCTTGTAAGGAGAAGTTGAAGAGTGTAACCATTCTGCGGTCACGGTTACATCAACTGTTTGTGGTCACTGGAAGAAGGAAAGAGATTCCCTTCAGGAAGTTACTTGATTGGCTATGGTGGAAGTCTGCTTTCACCTAGCCCCATGTAAAGTGTTTTATTAGTTTAGGATTGTATATAAATAAGCTCCTTTGAGCATGTATTTTTATTTTTTTTCTTTTATTTTTTGGCTTGTATTTTCAACAACGTGATGTTTTGAGCCTGACTCCATAGCCCAACAACAAGGCACTGAAGCTGCGGAATTAGTTCTTAGAGCATCACAGGGACAAATCTATCCCCCATGGAGCCTAATGTTAGTGAAAATTCTTGTCTTGGGCTCGAGAGCATCCAAGTCTGCAGGTTGCACGAAGAACGCCCACGCGTAGAATGTAAAGCCCCATTTCAGGCTAAAAATCAAGCGAGCGAGTAGTCTGATCTCAGCGGTCAGGATTCATCCAAAGGAGCAGATCAACGGTTGGCGGGAAATTGCAGTTAGCGGAGTTGCGCCGAAATTAGCACAAACACATCGCGCCCATATTGTATGCAGGGAAGAATCTTAGCCGCCCACCCAGAGGGCGCGTGGCGTGTGATCTGGTCACGTCGTCTTTTCAACAGTCATGAGTTCAAAGGGAGAAAGTTCCATATCATTCCGTATCTCAAAACCCCGAACCTTGAAAGCGCTAAAGGCACCCAAAGCTGGGTCCACAGTATTATGGAGAGATCTCGACCATCCATCCATAGCAGACACCTGGCGCGCGATTAGGCTCCTCGCCGTTTCGCCCATAACGATTTCGAGGTGCAAGGTGTAGCATTGTCATATTCCCGATGCGCGAGGTGCCGGGAGTGTTTGGGACCTGGGCCCACGACATCGTTGGGAGAGTTTAGAGCCGTCAGATCTAGAGGGACATGTGGCACCAGATTAAGTCGTCTCGACATTTCGCTCATCGCGATTTCAAGAAGTAAGGATCAGCCCCTTCCTATTCACGAACGTCGAAAGCTCCTTTGAGAGTAAGTGGAAGGTCACAGCCCGTGGTCACCTGGGAAATAAAAGAGCTGCACAAAGGGGGCCAAAGGCGATGGGTCCATTCGCCGAAAGGTTCATCGTGTTCTCCAGGTGTCATTTGATCTGACCTCAAGCCTGGTTTTCACTTGAAGTAAATGAAGGTAAGGAAGAGTGGTTGAAACCTCTCTTCATGCATTAAGTGCAAGATATGGAGGTTCCGGCAGATAGTCTGCCCGAGACGGTCTTGTACACTGATTTTCTCCAAAAGGTAATGGCCGGTCCTCATATGACCAGAAAAAAGTACGTGTGCGCCATGTTGGCTTTTAATGTTTCTACTGTCTCCTGTGTAGAAGCCATGCGCAGTTAAGGCGGCATCTGACGAAAGTTACTCGTCCAAATTCGACCGAGGGGACACCAAGTCTTGGGTGCACAATCAGCCAGAGTCTGCATGCGTAGACTATCAAAAGACATGCAGACGCAATGTTTTTAATGCAGCGTCTTTTTTTTTGCTGCTGTGGTTGTTTTTTAGTATATGTAGGCGTTTTCACCATTTTTGGAAGTATCGAAGGTAGAGCCAAGCTCCCGATTGTAATGTTTTAACAGACACTCTAGTTTGTTTGTTATGCATCTGTATGTAAGATTTCTTATTTACGAAACACAGTTTCCTTATTCCATCTAGTTTTCATCTCATACTGAGGGACTTCATGATTGACTGATTCACATGAATTATTGTAGTTGTGTTATGATAAATGATTTATTGTGGCACTATTGTATTCTCTGGTTTTCTGCGTTTGAATGTAAGAAGATCACGCGTTCAAATGCATTCTCCTATAGTCTACTAGAAACCTGATGTTGACAACAAACCTTTTCATTTCTCTGATAAAAGTCTTCCCCCTACTCACCCTTACTACAACTCACTGTCTGGAGTATGTCTAAGACCTCATTCACCCATGCATGCCTAGCCTAGTTTCAGAGTTGAAACAGTATCGCCCGAGTTTACTTTCATTCGATCACCCCTTTCATACACAAATCGTGACATAAACTGATGGGCGTCGGGCTCTGCTCCTACTGCAATCCAGGAGTGACTTCCATCGCCAACAGATACTTCATGTAGCCTTTGTTTCTAGTTATCTAAAATGGTATCTAAATATGTTGCAGAGGAAGTGATTCTCTGTCAAATGAGTATCTTGTCTGCAGTTGGGTTTACGTAATCCTCATCATGCGTAGTTATGATGTACAATTGGCCGATTTCCTCTAGGTACAAACAAGTAGGTTCTATGAACCTCTCTCCTTATGATGGGTCTAATGGCGTGATGACCTTGTATTCTCCTGACTCAAATGCCATTTTTCTAGTCTTTAAGTTGATTATGGCCTGGTTTTCAAACACCCAATCCATACCAAGCAATGTGGGGTAAGGTTTTGTGTCGTCCACAATTTCAATGACTTCAAAATTTGCTTTAGTGCCCACTCCATCTAGGTCTATGGTCACTCCTTTCAGTCTGCCTATCGGTAGGAATATGTGTGGGTTCGCCAGTTTCAATTGAACAGGTGAATATACTAATGTGGGTTCTCCCATGCATTTCCATGTCTTATTTGGTAGTACATTAACTTCAGATCCTAGATCTAGTATAATGTCTCCCATATTGAAATATCCAATGTTGGCATTCAGTCTAAATTCCCTACTTGTTCTTCTTCTTGTGTGTAGGTGATTGATAGTTTTTGGTTCTAGCTTTTCTTTCATCTCGAGGCTACATTTTTCTAGTATGTTTGTTATAACCCTAAATTGCACCAGACATGCTTACCTGCAATCAGGCCATCTCAGATTCCTTCTTTTCCAAAACACTGCTGAACAACTCTTCTTAAAAACCTCTTTTATAAGGGCCCACGTGCCCTACTCCATTAATGCACATGTGTACATGCTAGCTGACCTAAAACAACCCGCGTGTACCTACAAAAGCACGAAAAAAGGAAAGTTTTCTACAAAACACACAACTTTGGGTGAGTTAACTGAAACTCGTGGCCATGCATGGCTGAGGGTTTGACAAAATACCTAGATCCTTCTAGCCTATAAAAGAAGGGGTAGGGATCCCATTTGGAAAAGGAGAATGATAGTAAAGAAACTCGGCCCAATTGCACATTCCCATTGTACCAACCCTTTAGTCATTCTTGTGCAAGGAGAGATACAGAGCAAAGAGGTTGGAGGACATTTGAAGAGGAGCCCAAGATCAGGTTCGTGGAGCGGTGGCCGGTCTCGACATTGTAAGTTGATTCATTCAAAGTAATAAAGAAATACTTTTCCCGTCCCACTTTATGAGTTCTTCATAGTTTATTAAATATATGTTTGAATCTCTAACCCATTAGTCTGTAGGTAAAATGCATGTGTAGTTTGTTTCTTGTTTTGTATGCAGGTCAGCCTTGGGAGGAGAGTTGCTAACAAGCGATCAAGCATGAAGAAGGATCAACATCGAACGCCCGGAACAAGGTATGATGGTCTAACCATGTATTTGCTGAAAAGAAATGGGGATTAAGTCTGGGGACGAAGGTAGAAAGTAGGTTTCTTTTGGTCATATCTGCATGCATAATATAACCCTATTTTCTAGTCTGTAAGGGGATTTCCTACTCACAACAAAATTTGCGACCATACTGGGCAAGTCTCTAGGGTTTCTGGGAATTTTATTTTTTGGGTATTTAAAAAAAAAAAAAAACTAGGTTTCCTTTCTTGTTTTTTGAAGTTTCTGCAAAGTCTGAGCTAACAAAGATTCTGGTCTTCCATACCAGTTATCTCTGTTCCTTTGTTGGACTGTAATTTTCTTTTTCGAGACCCACAGAAGTACATGCGGCATGTATAAGGTCTGCACGCGTGTACCCGCACCCGACATTCTTACAGCCCACGTGTAAACGCTAGCTAAAGAAGTAACAATAGCGTGTAAGGTTCCAGAAATTTTTTGAGGTAGTCATCCTCTTCCCTATCATAATTTTTCATTCTCAGGGGGTTTCTGGAACTCTTTCTAGTCTTGGTTGTTAGCAGTTTTTAGCTTAGGTTTCACCTCATAATTGGTTTGTTGTATGAATTTTTCCTTGCATTGTTTTCTTTTTCTGTTAAAGAAAGTGTCTAAGCCTTCAAGAGATTCTGGTTATCAATATCAATGGTCTCTGCCTAGTTTGGATTCCCTGTTTTTATTTGTTTCAGAGTTTTAGAGATACACGCAGCCTGTATAAGGACAGCACGCGTGTACACACCCTCTGACTCTACACAGCTCACGTGCACACGCTTGTTGTTGAGCTGTCAGTAGTGTGCCTGTGAAGGATAGTTTTTGTTGAAGGAGAGGTAGTCCTCTTTTCCCTTGACAAGAGTTATACCTCTCAAGATCTTGAATCTCTGTCATAGCAGTCAGTAGCTTAGGTTTGATCTCAGCCATAGCTTTCTTTTTCATTTAGAAGTTTTCATAAAAAAAATTCTTTTGTAAGGTGTTTAGACAAGTGTGAGAGTCCTCTGTTAAGTTGCTAGTTTGTGATTTTTTGAAGTGATTCTTTGCGATCTACGTTTAGGCCAGAAGTTTTTTTGGGTTTTGACTTGTTGATATTTTTCCTTTTTTCTTTATAAGCATTCAGATAAAAAAAAAATCCTTTATTTCTTTGTTTGGTTGAAAAGTGTTATTTTGCATTAAGTAACCAGGGAAAAGTCTTTTCTTTCATAAGTTCTTTGCAGTTTACTTAGATCATAAGTAGCTTGTAGTTGAGTGAAATTCTGTTTTGAGTTTACTGTTCAAAAATCTTAGGAAATTGTTTAAATTTGAAAAGTTGTTTAAAATTTGCGTTAAGTGAAGTTTTTGTTTCCAACTTTCTTTTCATTTTTACTTTCATCTTTCAAACATCACTAGTTTCACTTTCATAACCTTTGAAATAAGACAAGCCATAAAATTAATGCTAAATATAAAAGTCATTAGACTTTTATGTTTGTAGGGTCAACCAATTAGTTCAGGATTAGGGCCTTGAATTAGGTTGGAGAGGAAACTCTTCAAGGCCATTAAAATCAAACATTGGAGTCTGAGTTAGGGGGTGTCCAAGTCTAGTATCATGAAAGTTATCAAGGACCCCCCTCTAACACAGGGGATAAAAACGAGGTCGTGTGCGGAAAGGTAGCGGAGATAACCCCTCCAAAGTTGGACCAATCGTAGTGGAGAACACATATAGAGGGCTTGTCTTGGGATTCTGTCGATTGCATTTTCCACAGAGCTTCGTGGGTCTCAAATCCATTCGAGATCCTCAGTTGTATTCCGGACCACTTTCTTTCGATACCCTTAGCAGGTTTCAGGCTCGATACCCTGCTCATTGTGGTCTACCTGAAATTCGATTGTACCTGCCTGGTGACTGTTCGCGCGCTGGCAACCTAGTTTCTCATCTTTTTAGGGACATACACAAGTGATTATGGAGGTATACCACGGTACCTAGGATAGACATCAGGCCATGCTTTGCAGATTATACTTGGAGGGTGCTTCCGTATTCAAGTTTCACTTGCACCGGTAAGTTGCTCTAGTGTTGGTTGTTGTAACTGTTCTTCCAATTAGTTTAGTGTTTGCCTGTCTTATCTCATAGGGACTTTTTTAGGGTGTGTTGTTTTTGAACGACTAGAACACCCTAGAGTGTCTTTGATCTTCTCACACAGTGGAGGATCATGAGCTCTGCCAGTCACAGAGGCTTCTTGGCTTGCCACCGGTTACACTAGAGCCACCCCCGCCACCACTAAGGCGAAAGATAGACCAACAAGGATCTTTTGAAGCGACCGGGTCACAAGAAATTGTGCTCGACCAACATCCAGAGGAATCAATCGTTTTAGATCTTGGAGTGAAATCTTTTGGTCTAGTTGAAACCTCCACCATTGATATTTCGGCACCCACCATTGTATCGATTCATCCTTACGAGTGCCAGACAGTGTTGCACATAGCAATGGAAACAAATGCTATTACTCCTTCTAGGAATTCTTCAATTCCCACTACGGTTGTCACCACAGGAGAGTTTCCACCTCCTAAACCACCGTCACCGGTCCAAGCCACCATGGTCTCGACCACCTCTACATCACACAGTGGTCTGATCCTGTCTTTGGCGGCAGCCACAACCCCTTTCACACCAAGTGTGACAGGCCCTCCGTTCTCATACAGGATGCCTAGTTCAGGTACAAGTCCTGTACTTTCCCACTCCACTTCACAGACTTCAGGTCTAGGGGAAGGGAGCTCTAACGATCCTCTGCAAGGACACATGGGGGGAACTCCTGCTCCTTTTAACACTTTCCCTTATGGGGGAGGTCATATACCTCCTTCATCCATTTCGCTCCGTGGCACGCATCAAAAATCTGTTGGGCCACCTACACACCATAGTTTACTTGGAGCAGGGAGTCAAGGACCACCTTTGCATAATATGTCGGTAGGTTCGACACCATTTTCTTTGTTCGGTGCGTTTGGTAACAACTCTTTTTCGTTAGCTACTTTCTCAACTGGGGGAAACCCTGGTTTCAGACAACCTATTCCTATGCAGGGTACTATTCCTGCACAGGGGGCACACCCAGGAACTTCTTCCACATCAGGGCCTTGGAATTATTGGCAAAGATTCGTTCCCTCATCCATAATGCCGATCTGAGGTAATTATTTTCACAATCAATGGAATCACGGACAAAGCACTATGCCTATCCCTGCAGGATCGACAAGGGGCAACCCTTCCCAAATTCCTTCGAATGTAATGCATGCCCAACCATCTATGTCCTATTTTGGAAATTAGTCGATGATGTCTCCTCACATGCAAAATCCATACACTGGCCATGGCCATGGTTTTTACGTTTTTTTTTTCTAGACTCTCTAAATATGAAAAACCGTCGAGCTTACCTTCTCCGGGATCATTAAACTTACATCAAATGACGTTACCATTGTCTGTTTTGTTAATTGCATTTACATACCCACGTCTTTGGCCTAATAGAGGCTCCATGTTGATTTCAACTAAACCATCTGAAGCATGCCTTATACATAAGCCCTGTAACATTTTTCCTTTGCATCTTGACACCTTTGGCCCCTGGAGGATTTTTCCCGAGTGTCCTTTTCTTGCATATGTCCGTTTGTCCTAATCATCCCTATGTTCCATGCACTTGGAACTAGTATGTTTGCGACACTTGATTATCCTTTGTAACGTAACATTCCTTTATTCTTTTTCCAAAATTATTGAAAAAGACAAAAAAAATCAAATATACCCCAAAAAGAGGAAGGGAAAAGTATTTTCTTTATTGGAAGCATAATGAGTCGCCCTTCGATAAAGCACATCTGTCCATTTGTTCATCAAACCCTGGGATTTAATATGAATTTAGGAAGCTGTTATCACTACATAGAGCTGTGTCCTCCTCTGTTTGGTTATTCTTCCAAACATGTGGAGAGTTTGCATTGCATCCTACCTTGTAAACTTATGTAAATGCCATGCTGCCTGAGTCTCATCATTTTTCATGCTATTGTCCAAGGGAAGTTTTTCACCAAGCCTGATTTGGCCCTTCTGTAGTTTTCCTCTTGCCTTCATACCCGACCATCCTGAATCCCCAATGATGCAGGAGCATCCGCACCTCGTCACGCGAGGCTACATGTGAAGACAGAAAAAAAAAAGGACCGGTGGTGTCAGAGCGTGACGCCAGCATCACGGTTTTGACCATTTTTTATGAGCGCCGTCGTTTTCATAAAACCTCTATATTTAGGCGTACTTGTATACTAAAATAGACTGCGAGCAGATAAGCTCTCGTCCTTGTACAGCAGAGGCACTTATTAGATTTAATGCAGAGAGAGTAGATTTAGTGCAGGTAGATAGGACCATTAAGTTTAGATTTGACAATTTAACTTTTGAGAGGGAAACGGGATAAAGACACCCTCCTTTGTATTATTGCAGTATTGGCATTAGTGAGGGATCAATATTAGCATTGAGGGGAAGCAAGGAGAACAGACAGAGAGCTAGTGGAGAATTCCCATGTATAGATATTGAATTAATAGAGAATTCTGATTCAATTTTCATGGCTGTGATTTTTCTCTGTATACTGTTAACCTTATGCTGTTGTATGCTTGCTTCCTGTTATGCTTTCATTATATATGCTGCATATGTAATCTCATGGTAGATTAGGAATCTAGGAGAAAGGAGAGAATAAGTTTAGTTCGTTCCACTGATTGAACCAGGAGATTCCTGCATAGAGTGCAGTTGAATTCCTCCGCATAGAGTGCGTAGAGAAGGTTCAGTAGGAGAACTTTATTCTCATCAGTCTAGAGTGGCTAGGTTGAATTTCATCCCATGGGTGTAATTATCCCTTGTGCRTTGTTGGGATTGTGCCTTTGTATMTTCGTTTCAGGTTATATTCTTCTTTCGTATGCTGTGTATGTGATTATGTGGAAGAATTAGAGGTGGAGTGCCTGAGAGAATGAGTTTCAGTTGTTTCTCTRCTTAAGCCAGGAGATTCCCACATTTCGTGCAGTTGAATACCTCCGCATAGAGTGCRTTGAGGAGGCTAAGCAGTGAACTTTCACTCTGTTTTGCTCAGAGTTGAGTTGAGCTATTCGAGCCGTGCAGGAGAGTGCAGGTYGAGTTTGAACCTCAGTAGCAAGTCTGAGGGAAAGAAGGTCGAAGMTGTTGCAGGGGTGAAGTGCCCAAAAACCGGAGGTGATTGAGTTCAGCGCATCGAGAGCGGGTTTGAGAAATCCCTGAAAGAGTCCGAGTGCAAAAGATCAGGAGGGATAACTCCTTAGTTCACTTGGGAAATCGACCCAGTGAAGGATGTATAGTATGCAGTTGGTAGAGCAGAGATCTCTTCATAGAGGAAGAGAATCGACGACTTGAATCTAAGGTGATAAACTTTTCAGACACTCCCCCTCAGAGATTGGTCATATCAATGGTTGGCGTGGGCGGTTGGATAGGATGGAAAAAAGGACACGAGAACGTGGGGACTGACGTCGCGGAACCATGTGCATGGCGTGAGTCGTAGTGATTGATGTGAAGGGTGATCTCGGGACATCGGGTCTCGGAGGTTGAAAGGTTCAAAGATTGGCCATGCTAGTAGCGAGGTGACGAAAGGCGAACGGGTGCGAGAATCGGCATCTCGGTGTCATCGGACCTCGGCGGTAGGGATTCCAAAGATATGCTGGCGCGTGTCGCGAGCGGCGATAGTGTGAGGTTCCGACACTCGAGGAAGGTCAGCGTTGACCAAGGATATCGGATCTCGGGGATCCGAGGATTAAGTCTGCGGACGTGAGACTCGCGAAGTCGCGAGAACCGATTCACCGATAATCAAAGCGGGAGGTGTTCGGAAGGGTGAAGACTGTGGGTAAAGTCTCCCGAGGGAGGAGGAAGAGCTTGACTCTTTGGCCATTGAGTAAAAGAAGGTCCTGGCAGAGCGACAGTGCCAGTGAGGGCAGGTTGCGCCACCCAATCAAGTCCTTGTTCGAAATCAATGAAGTCTTCAATCTGATCATCAAGATTATATTTTCCATGACCGATGAGCCGTCGAAGACCTCTAGGTAGTGTAGTTGTACACTCATATTACACTCCTACCCAAGTTTTGAAAATTTTTAAGTTGTTGCTCGAGCTTTGAAGACCTGATCTCCAGCCATCAGGCCATATCAACTTCTAGAATATGGATACTCTATATGTATATCTTTTTTATTTCAAGATGTAGCTCCGCTGTGTATTGTTTGCGGCTAATCTTTATATAGTTATATGACATGGATCTACGCTGTATTTGATTGGTAGCCATGATTATATTTTATCTCGAGCATGGGTATGCCCACCTCGGTGAGACAAATTTTTAGTTTGCATACGGTGCCTCCCGGTTCCTGATCCTTGGGCTCAATTATTCAGCACATCAGTAAATATTGGTAATGTATTTCGGCCATCAGATGCTCTTCTGACCTCACACATTAGGGGGCATATTTTATAACCCTAAATTGCACCAGACATGCTTACCTGGCATCAGGCCATCTCAGATTCCTTCTTTGCCAAAACACTTCTAAACAACTCTACTTAAAAACCTCTTTTATAAGGGTCCACGCGCCCTACTCCATTACTGCACACGTGTACATGCTAGCTGACCTAAAATATCTCGCGTGTACCTACAAAAGCACGAAAAAAGGAAAGTTTCCGATGGAACACACATCTTTGGGTGAGTTAACTAAAACTCACAGCCATGCATGGATGAGGGTTCGACCAAATACCTAGCTCCTTCTAGCCTATAAAAGAAGGGGTAGGGATCCCATTTGGAAAAGGAGAATGATAGTAAAGAAACTCTACCCAATTGCACATTCCTATTGTCCCAACCCTTTAACCATCCTTGTGCAAGGAGAGATATAGAGCAAAGAAGTTGGAGGAAATTTGAAGAGGAGCCCAGGATCAGCTTTGCGGAGCAGTGACTGGTCTCGACATTGTAAGTTGATTCATTCAAAGTAATAAAGAAATACTTTTCCCGTCCCACTTTATGAGTTCTTCATAGTTTATTAAATATATGTTTGAATCTCTAACCCATTAGTCTATAGGTAAAATGCATGTGTAGTTTGTTGCTTGTTTTGTATGCAGGTCAGCCTTGGGAGGAGAGCTTCTAATAAGTGATCAAGCATGAATAAGGATCGACATCGAACGCCCAGAACAAGGTATGTTGGTCTAACCATGTATTTGTTGAAAAGAAATGGGGATTAAGTCTGCGGACGAAGGTAGAAAGTAGGTTTCTTTTGGTCATATCTGCATGCATAATATAACCCCATTTGCTAGTCTGTAAGGGGATTTCCCACTCACAACAATGTTTTGCAAGATTTTCACAGATGATGGATCACTTAATGCCTTTACACATGATTGCAAAAAGCCTTTGATTGTACTTACTTGGCCCATGGAATGTATTTCGTTGGTATGATCCAATAGTGGAGGCATTTCATATTTGGGTGCTTATTGCTTTGTTGCACAGTTGAAGTCGTCACAATATATTCCTTCTGAAATTCTTGTATGGATTTCTTAAATATATCCTTTTCCTTCTGCGCATCAAAATGCTTCCTTGGTTCGACGTTATTTTTCACCCATTGATTTTTTGTTGGCGCTTGTCGAATAGTGTCATCCCCTATTTTATCTCCTTCATGAGTAACTATATTAATGTTCCATCCTTCATCCATTGCTTCGGAAGAAATACACTGAACATTCTGGTTGTTATGATTCCTCTGTTCCCGAATCTTTACTATTAGTGTCATGCATTCTTTTGTATCGTGGTCCAATGCATGACAATACATACAATTTTTTGGTGGAAGTGGACATCCCATTATGTAATGTCCCGGTTGTTGACAATTGTGACACACCACTGGTCCTCTAACTCATCTGAAACCTCTGCTTGCTCATCCTCCACCTCTGTAGCCTGCTCGATCTCCTCTCAACACATTATACAAAGGCACCTTATTATACTTCATGGTATTGTACTAAGGTTGTGCCTTGTTGTATTGCGATTGCGCGTTATTATATGGTTTCTACATATTATTATATTGCTGCTACGTAGTGTTGTAAGGAGATGGACCTTGATTAAACTGTGGTGCGACTTGCCCAGTCATTATTTCTTCCTGCACCCTATATGCGTTGGATGTCCTTTCTTGCATCAACTCCATAGTTATAAAATCTTTGTCATCATGGTCCAGTGACTTGCAAATGGTGCAATATGAGCTCTTCGGGCTTGTCTGGTATTTCTACATCATCGTGCAGTGATAAGGGTCGTGACCCAGTTTCTTGCAGATTTCACACCATAGTCCTCCTGGTGGTAGTGGAGTTGGAATTCCTACTTCCATATACTGCATGAATGTTGGGCATTCGTTCTTGTGGTGTCCTTCCATCCTGCATGTGTTATACCAAATGACTTCTCATTTATCCTTGTTCTTATTTTGGTTCAGCTGAAACGTTATGTTTTTCAAGTCCTCCTTCAGTTCTTCTGTTTGTTGATATTGATTTTCTTCTAGCTGTAAGGTTTCCTGCAGCGCTTCTGCCTGCATTTGTAACTTTTGTTGTCACAAAGGGTATTTTAAGTGTGGTAAAAGTGAGTTGAAAAATAAGTTTCTATGTTGCATCTCAGTCATGAGATACTTTAACTTTCCCTTCAATCGCTTGAATCTATGATCAATCTCCCATACGGATTCTCTTGGTTTTTGTCTTATTTCGATCATCTCATTCATGTACCGATCTTCTGAGATCGACTTTTGGAACTCGTTTATCAGTAGCTTCTTAATGTATGCCAGTGTCCTTGTCGTCCCAGGGGAACAGTTTGTGTCTAAACTCATGTACATTTCTAGTGTGTGTTCTCTTAGCGTAATAGCCAGCTGCACAAGTTTGGTATCTCCATCAATGATTTATTTCGCTTCCCAGATATTTGCACAAATGAACAAATGTTTCTCAGGGTCTTCTGCTGCTTCTCCTCGAAATTCGGGTAACCTGATGGTGGGATCATGTCCTGCCATTTTGAATGCTGAACTATGACCCCTGCGTGGTGTAGATACCTGACTAATGCCGCCTGAACTGGCTCCTCCAGTTGATGTTCCTTGTGTAGATGTACTTCCTTTTGTTTGAATGCTTCTGAACTTTAGTTGTCTAAACAATGGTGTTCTCTTTGATGTATTAGTCGCAAATGGGTTTATGGGTTCCACACTAACATTAATATGGATAGGATTGTTGCCTTCTCTTCCCATTCTTGGATCTCTCGTATTCCTCTCATATGTTGCATGCAGGATCTCCTCAATCTGCTCCATAGACCAGAGATCCTCTACCTCTTCCTCATCACTCGCAAAACCTTCCCTCACGGCTATGACTCTGTTCTTGGTATTTACCTTGTATTGGTAGGGTACTCCGCTAGGTATCTTTCCGCCTGTCTCCATGATCTGCTTAATCTGGTCATCATCCATCATGATCAGGTCCAAGGGTTCTTCCTTCTTTCCCTTATATTTTCCTCCTTCCATTTCTCCTCTCTCTTTCAGTGCTTCCCCCCTTCCCCCATGCACGCAGGGAAATTTATATGTTTGATTCCATTGTCATTACACCTTTTTTATATAGCAATATCTTAATTGAAGTATAGAGTGATCGAATGTACCTTCCTTGAGTTCCCCATAGAAACTATTTCTCTGTTGCACTGTATGACTTCGCTATGTCTACTACAAACTCTGTGATAAAACCTACCACAATACTATCAAGCCAAAATTCCACTGCGTGGGTGAACTTGTTGTTCACTTGCTGAAGCTACTCAATCTATACTGGGGTCCACTCTAGCTGTCGAATCTGGTTCATTGCATGGTTATCCTTCAACCTTAGTATCCACTCCTGTAATAGATGTGGAAAATCACAGAAAAATACTTAGTGTAAATCAATAAACACACATTTCTCAAGATATTTGCGAGGTGTTAGACTAGGGTTTCTATTTTATTTTTGTGCAAAATCTAGCTCCTTAGTTATTAGCCAAGTTTCGATCTCTTCTTTTGTGGGATTCCATGGCCTCAACATTCCCTCCTAATGTTTCATTGGTCTCTTCCCTAAAATTTTCTTAATCTTCTTCCGATAGATCTTCAAGTTATCTTCTCTACTCAATCCTCTCATGTTCCTACCAATAGAAACGAAACTATTTGTTGGTTACTTCTCTCCTATACTGTTTGAGTTTATTGACCCAGGGTTCATGTCTATTCGGGTTTCTAGAAAAGCCTCTAAAACTATTGGCCCTCCTGGTAAACCAGAAGGAAACGCAACGCACATAATGCATTGCACAGTCTCACCCGAGATAGCTTTAATGGGAGGTTGTAATACTCATGTTTTTACAACCTAGGATTGAGTGTGAGATAAGTGAGCTAAATATTACCATTATTATGACTTGTAAATGCAACATACTTTTATTCATGATTTATGCAGTAGATCCACATGATTATTCCTTCAGTTTTACAAAAGCACTTAAACAAACGATATAACAACTCATTCATTCAACATAATAATAATTTCTCCAGACAACAAGAGATATTCTTACATTCATCACACAACACAGATGCTACCGTGGTTCACCCCCTCCTGGGGCTACGTCCACAAATATTTGGCTCTCATCTCTTTTATTATATTATGTTCGCATCTACAACGCTGCACACTTACAACTCTTCTCAGTCAGGTGAGATCTATATGAGGCAGACTAGATCGCACCAAGCTCCACAGCCTGTGATCTAACCCTCAATATCTACCCTCCCTCGTCCTCTCTAGCTCAACAACTTATACAAAATAGGTCTCACAAAAAAACATTACATATCACATCAACTCATGCATCAAATGAAATGAACCACACAAAATCCAACCCTCTATGATACCTACGTATCGCTATTTATACATTTTGGTCTCTTCGTCCATTTACAATACCTTACCAAAACCCTAACCCTATCGTCGTTAGGTCTTCCTCCCATGCGTGCATGTTGTTCTTCCTTCCAACTGTTTCTTTCCCTTGCATGCACATGTGTTGTTTTCTCTTCCAGCTGTCGCTTTTCTAGTGCATGCTTTCTTTCCCAAAAACACCATGCTTTTCCACTTTGGCCTTTGGCATGCCTCCAACAATCTCCTATTATTATACTTATGCATTTTGTTTCTTTCAAGATCTCTGATAAACTGACATATTTGTGATCATCCATTACTTCTTTTAACTATACCAACATAGTATGAGCTTTCTCCGATTCTTTCACTTTATGAATCTCTAACATGCTCTTATTCTCTTGACTCATGTTCATTTGTTCTACTTTAGCAATCATCTTTGGACCTTTCTCAACTTCATGACCAACAAATTTACAATAGAGACAAATAGGACCTGTACTAGGGCATTCCTTAGCAAGATCTCCCAGTCTTATGCATTTATAACATAATTTCAATCCTCTCTTTCTCTTGTATGTTCCCCAACTTCTTCTGTACTGCGCACTAGGATCACAGTGTTGGACCTGCAATCTACAAAAATTATTTCTAGGTTCTTGCATCCACTTGTTAGTCCAAAAAGTATTTCTATGCATAGGAATAACATATATTTCTCTATTTATATCAATTTTATTCACATCAACTCTTTCTTCTAACTATACCCTATCTTTCAGAGTAGGAAAAAATCTATCAAACATACCTAGATTCATGCTTTCAAAACAAAAATTTCCACGTATCTTACTCTAAAAAGATTTACCTCTTTCAAGATCTTACCTTTTTTCATCAAATCGGGTTTCTTTCTTAGCACAGAGATTCAGAAGTCAGGTAGAATACTGCTCCCTACAACAATAGATCTACGCACAAAGCTTCTCTTTTCTTTCAGTTCCCAACAATCACAGTTTCAAGTCCCAACAACGGAACCATTTGTTGGCACAGGGGTAGACCCAGGGTTCAATGCTTCAACAGTGCACCAACAAAACCCTAACTACCATCCCTTTCGGTAACACCTACGAAGCAGGAAAAGCCTCACCCGAGGTAGAGGCAGAGGGGATTACAAGACTCAAGTGTCTGTAACCAAGATGGGACACAGATCTGTGATTATAAAACCTCACAGAGTACTTAGGAATAACACACATTCATTCATTATATTTATTCACATCGCAGATCAAACCCTAAGTACAGATCGACATAGTAACAATGACAAAATATACATTGCACTTAGCATCAAAAGTTATATCTAACATATTCAACATAGACAAATAACTAAGCATTCATAGATCTATCTATCATTCATGATAATCAATGCACTAAGAAGATCTACAACATAAATATCATAACACAAAGAAAACCATCAACCCATGATATATGTGGTTCACCCCAATGTGGGGCTACGTCCACCAACTTCTTATTCTTCTTTATTAGTCTTCAATATCTTACATTCCTTTTCTCCTATGCACCAAGCCATAGAGACAAGCTTCGCACCGGAAAGGTGATCTGCGCATTGAGCACCCGATCCACCTTCCCAAAATTAGGTCAAGGCACAGAGACAACTCCTCTATGAGGCATAGATCCTTACATACATAGTTTGTTGCATAAAGAAACTCAGAACTACTTGCCTCTTGCACTTAGCTAGACACTACTTACTTCTCTATTTCTACCTCACAATCTTTTCTTATTTATACTTTTACATTCCTTACAAAAAGGCCTAATCATGGGTAACCCCATGGGCCGGCATCCCCTAACCCATTACATAAACCCTAATGAACCCCTTGTTGGGTCCACAAAACAAGTGAGATCCTGTGATCTCAGCTCTGTTTGGGTGCTCCATCTTCGACTAGCCTGTCGATGTCCAAAAACTAGTCAATTCTGACCAACGTTTCCTCAAAACTTGGTCGAGGGCCAACAACTGTGCTTATGGTTTATTCTATGAATACTATAGACTGTTGGATTTTTAAATAAGACGAATGGATTTTGTTGTTGTGTGTAGTCGTGCATTGGTTTATTGGTTTAAAAATGTCGGTCAACTTGGGGTTTTACTCTGGTTCTCTGCGGAAAATTACGATAATAGTGTAACAAGCTCTGAGTTTTGGTGCCTGGGTTTTACTACCAGTATTGGTCCTAAATTCTTTTCACTCCTTTTCATCTCGATCGTGGTTATGTATCAATCCTCCCGGTTGTAATACAAATTGTTAGGAGTTGCACTATTCATGATTTGTTTTGACTGAGCTTAAGAGTTCTTTTTTCATGGCATTTCCTTCACTATCATTGTGTTGGAAGCATTACATAATCGAGTTTTCATTGCCCATAAATTTTAATGGAAGCATGTATATGTGTTGAGTTGTCCATGGGTTGCATTCGAGCATTCTCTCCATAGTATTCTAAGCATTTGATTCCTCTCGTCTCTGCTGGAGTGGTTAACTGTTATGCTTTGGTAACCTTCATAGTCAAATTTTTAAAGGTTAAAAACGCTTGTGGTTTAATTTGGAAAGGACATAAGCTCTCTATTTCTTGAAATATTATTCCTTGATTAGTTGTTGTTACTTCTATGTGACAACTTGTTTAAAAAAAAAGGCATGGTATCTCTATGTTTTCAAAGACTCTTCCTTGATTGAGCCATCTCTTGTACCTATCTGTAATAAAGTTTTTAAAAGATCATGAAATGTTTGTGTCTCAGAGACTATCTCATGTGGTCAAGCTATTTTCTCTTACCTGCATTGATGTGTTAAACCCTAAACACAATCTTGGCCTCGTCAAGGTTTAAAAGACACATGTGTGTGCTTGGTTCTGTTTTCTCAAGCACATCTTGGTTTTGTTTCTCCTTGGGCACTATTTGACTCTGTCTTTTGTTGGGAATTTTCTTTTGAAGGAAGTCTGTACATGTTTAATGTACACGAATATCAGGCTCAGAGTTACATGTTTTTTTGGTTAAATTTTATTTGTTGAATCAAGACTTGTGTTGATTATATGAATTAACACCTTTGTGTGATTGAATCGGGGCCCGATTATGACTTTTGATGACAGTGGAGTGTGTCAATCAGTGTTGGAAATTCGACAGTGGAGGTTAATATTGTGCTTATTCTTATTCAATTTTAAGAAATAAATATGGGAGGTGGATGGTTGGAATCACTATGCATTTTATTTTATTTTTTTAAAGGGAAAAAGTTTAGCATTGGAATATAAAAGACTGTGGCTCGAATGGTTATAATGTTATTGTAGATTGGCAATGATGTTATTATGTTGTTGCATAGATATTGTATAAGATGTGAAGGTTGTTATAATCGAAGTATTTGGGGCATATGAATTGTCTTTTATTTGAGGTCAACAAGCATTTTGTCTGTAATCAAGGGACAGTTAAATGATTTTGGTTTTAAAGTGGATGCTTATTGGATTGTGGGTTTAAACAGAGTTATGGTTTTTGTTTGATTTAATTTATTTTTTATGAACAATATACGTATTGTTCCCTCTCATCCTATCACTTTTTCACTCATTATACCCGCTTCACGATCCCAATTTCATTTTTTTCATGCCCTATTCTATAAAATAAATTAAAAACCCTGTATGGTAGTGGCAAAAGATATGACACAGAAATAGGTGGAAAGTGATATATTTTGGTATTGATTGCACAGTTATTTATTTAATGAATTGTTGAGAAATACTCATGTTTTTTCCCTGTCATACTACCAATTTCTCTCTCATTATAATCCCTCCAGATGTCCCATGAACCCTATTTCATCCCTTGCTCACTAGGAAATTATTAAATAATTTATTATGGATTGAATTGCATAGGTCTTATGTCAATTTCTAAGCCAAACTTTGTTTCATATTAACAGAATGTCATGTACGTTCTATTAAGGGATAGTTACTAATGAATTTCTACATACAGGATGAGTTTCTTCACTGGAGACAGTCATGGAAGAAACAATAGAGGAAGAGGTAATTGGAACAGAGGACCTAGAAGGCCTAGATTCTCAATTCATTTTGATGTTTACCCCCGGGATTTGAACCAGTTGTTTCAATCTATGTTCTTCAATTGGATTGGGCAAGGGATAGTTTAGCCTAGACCAGAGAGGCCTCCCTTCCAACCTCAAAATATCCCTAGTATTTGTGTGCCTCCTCATGTATCTATGCAACCAGGAGTTCCTGAAAATGATGGATGGTAGGAGATTGTCAATCCAACAGTCTCCCACCATCGTGGTTGGCCCAACTTGTCATTGCCTCCTCCTCCTCCAGCTATAAATCCTAATGTTAAAATTGCCCCTGTACATTCACATTTTCAGTCCTCTCATGCTAGAAAATGGCTTAAAAATGATGCTCCCCATTTACAAGACAAAGGTAAAGTTGTTGCCTACCCTTCATCTCCTTCAAATGACTCATCAAAATCATTGTCCTCCCATATGCATCTTAAGGATGATTGCTCCCATGTTATTAGTGAGATTAATCCTCAAGGTTTGAATCAACCTAAGGCTAATTTTAGCAAGTCCAAAGGGCACAACGGTGACAGAAGAAGGATTGCCTCTCAAAGTGGAAAATATAGATTTTAATTTATGATTTTATGGTTGAGTTGTTGAAGACAATGGTCTACAAAACGTTTTGGACAACATGTGATTTTTTTTGGGATAATGTGGTTATTTACATGTTTTGGATATGATTTGAATTATTTCTGATATTTAATATTCAAATTTTGGAAATATTTATGGGAGTTACAAGGAGACATGTGTTTAAATGGTTATCTAATTGTGTTTATTTTTATAAAGAATAAAAGAAGTGAGTCACAAGGGGTCCCACCTACTTAGTTATTATTAAATAATGACCCTTAACTATTATTATTACTACTTCCCTAAACTAAAATTAGTTAATTTTAATTAACTTAACTAAAGGAAGTAGTTGATCTACTTAAACTGATTTGAAATGCATAAAATCCAAATGAGAAGGAAAAACAAGGGGAGGATAGAAGGAGAAAACAATACTAAGGTTTGCTCTTTTGTTTTCATGAGATAGTTCAGTTTTCATTCATTCTTGATTTCGTTAAAGGCCTAATTCTCCTTTTGACAGCAGGGCCCTATTGTAGAAAGCAAGGCTCAAAGTTGAACCATATCATTCAGATGCTTGTTTCAGAGGTGTTGTTCTATCTTTGATACTCTATGTATACTCGTTTGTTTATGGATTAAGTTTCGTAACTGATAAAGGATATTGTGCATAATCAAATTGGCAGCAGTCTGTGGTAAGCTGATCCATATTTTAAAGTTCAGTTTTTACTTCTTGTCAGATTCCTTTTGTATGGTTTCCATCGGGGATATCTAAATTTGACTTTATTCCATGCCCTCACAAAGATTTTGTAAAGAGAAAGATACTTTGATTTCTTGGAATGAAATAAAGCAATTTTTGTTCTGTCTCATTTGTGTGTATTTGTGACTTGGTTACTTTTTCTTTTGATATCCACATTTATTTTCTGTAATCTGTATATTTTCATAAAATTATATAAAAATTTCATATTTTGCAACAATATTTTCATTTAAAAAATCAGCCTAAGCCCTTGTAATTAATACTTGTGGATTGGGAAATATTTTCCGAGGCTATAAAACATAGGGTGATATTCCCAACTATCTTGTCTCAGCCAGGAAGGATTCGAAAATGCTTGAGTAAGATAATTCATATATTTTCCTCAACAAGTCTCTCAAGAGGTATATGATATTGAAACAATGTATCTTTTTGTAAAAGAGAAAATGAACCAATACGTATTTTTAATAATAAAACATTACACCTCTTCATTTAATTAACACAAATGTTGACTTTTATGTTTATTAATTGATTTTAATTTAAAAAGAGATCCAAATCAGATAATTATTTTTGTATGAAAATTCTAGAGTGACAGAAATGAATTTAAAATTATACGACATGGGTTTTGCGCAGAACATGCCCAATTAGCTGAAAATGGGAAGTTTCCCCATAAAATGTGTGAGGTGGACGGTACATAAGGTTCTTTGAAGGAAACTTGCTGATATTTTTATACTAGATCCCTGACACCTATTGTATTCTATTGAAGCACCGGATTTGACCCTTTCTTCTTGTATTTGGAGAACATAAACTTATTTTTGAGGTTCCATTGTAAAGGTATTCCAATGATATCTGTTAGCGATCAAATTGCACTGGTATTTTGATGACTGTTCTCATCATCCTTCATTTGATATATCATTTTATTTAGTCTCTTGGCCAGTGTCATACTCCCATCTCTTCATGAAAACTCTTGTTGATGGATTTTACCTGTTTTCCAAAATTATTGTCAGTTATTACTTGAAACCCTAGTTTTTTCCTTTTTCAAACAAAATATAATTTTTGTGGTGTGTGTGCACTAAGTGATCTATGGCCTAAGTATAAACCTAAGCTACATTAATTATATGACAAACTCCAAGTCATATTAAGGTCTAAGCCTAATCCAACCTATCGGGTTTATGACTTTTTATAAAAGATCTAAGCTTTAGACTCTTATCAAAAGGTTGGGGACCTACAAGCTATTTCCCAACTCAAGCCATAATCCTAGCACACTAAGTCAGGAGTCAAGACAAATCTCAAGTCCACATGTCACAAATCCATACAAAATCACAAGGTCATTCTCATACCGAGTCAAACAATAGGTTAAAGCTACCCAAGTCGACACACAAGTGTCAAGACAACATAGCAAACAACACATCAAATCCATGGGTAAATTATCACTTTGTTTTGTATGAAAAATCGCCAGATCAAGACACGAGTAAATACACAAATCCCAGAACAACTTCTAAGCCCAACACCACTCATTCCATTAGTTGATAGGTGCCCAAAATTTTGCAGATGGCATTTTGAAATTCGATTGCTGGTAGATTTAAAGGTATATCATGCTACCCGATTTTACAGGTGTCTTTTGATTGATAATAGTTCAGTTTTGGAGTAGGCCACAAACAACAGCCACGCACAGGTGAAGAGGGGCACTATTTTAATAAATAAATTGCTTTGATCATCATTAAAATAACAACAGAAAAAACAAAATGGCGTTTGCAGCAGGTGTGGTATTTTCATGGAAGTGATGTGTTACAACAAGGTTTCAATTGAACACGTAGATGCTTATGGGCCAAGCTTAAGGGAGGTGTTCGAAATAAATGATAAAGGTTGGGGCGTGTGGTCTTGGGATCCAATTCCCGCATGCAGATTTGTTTGTGAATACATTGGTTTGGGCAGAGGAACTTAGCTGTGATGTTGAAGAAATAACAGACTTTGAATTCAATGTTTGTGATATCCCATCTAGCTACTCAGGAGGAGCACGGTATGAATTTATCTATTCTAGAAGGATTTACAATCTTGCTTCATGTTTTTATGCATGAACAACTCTTTTGGAGAGTTGTAGTCTCTCAACAGATCTATCAAATGAGTCCTACATAAAGATGGTTGCCTTATTTGATGATGAAGAGCTAGGGTCAAATTCAGCCTAAGGAGCATGGACACCCATGATGAAAAGGATTACAAAACGTCTAACTCGTAGATTTCCAAAGGAAGAAAGGCATCGTGATCAAACATAATGCAAATCAACATTATGCAACAATCACTATAACATCCTTTCTTTTTAAGGAAGTTGCAAATATGAATCATCTTTCAACTCAGGACTTTGTTGTGAGGAATGATATGAGGTATGGCTCTCCAATTGGTCCTATATTGGCATCAGGTGTTGGTATTCGCACTCTAGATTGTGACATTCCCCAAATTTCTATGCACAATGTGCACTAGCATTTTAAGGCATTCTGTCAAACTCTTTCTGTTGTAGTTGGGTGCTCCATGTTAGAACCATACAAATGCATCTACGCTCCTGTATTATGATCATAGAAGAAACTCGTGTGATGGGGAACATTTCTCATGGTTCCATAAGAAGAAAATCCAGAAATTTCATTTGTACATAATAACACAATTGTTGTTTGCAATAAGACTGTGGCTTCTTATCTTTTTGAGAAAACTCTTGGGGATGGTAAGAGATCTGTTTGAGTAAGAAGATGCATGTAAAGGAACACTAAGCTTTTGGTAAAACAATAGTTTTGAATATGAAGGGTTTTGTTTTGGCCAAAGACAAAGCTTTCACCAGCGCAAAAGGCAAGATCAGAAGAGTTTGATCCTTTTTTCTAGATGGTAGGGTATTAATAAACTATGGGGCATACATATCCATATTTGTAGGCATATAATCATTATTAGGTTGAGCATTTCCAGGAAACAAAAGATACAGGTGTCAGGGAACCTGATAGCTATAGAACTTTCGAAGATTATACAAGATCCAGTGTGCTAAATTTAGCCTATTCTACATTAGTTGATTTTTGCAACAGTCCAGAGGACATCTACAGATAGTAGCAAAGACATGAATACAACATCATAAGCCAGGACTTCAATGTTGATTAAGATTGGGTAAGTTTCATATAAAGGCATTGAAGGAAACAAAATTAGGAGCATAGTTTCAGAATCAAGATGTACAGTAAAGGGGCATCTGATCACAGATTGGAAACAAATACATAGACATTAAAGCAATGGTCATTTTCTGATGGCTTGGATCATTTTAATTTGCCAGGAGACCTCTATCACTTGATGCACATTTACTACCCATGGAATTTCCAGAAATCAAATCCATAATTGCCAGTCCAGATCAAGAACATCGTAAGGTGAATTAGCTGGTGAAACTACAGAAATAAATTTTTGGAAAGATAAACTAGAGCAAAGCAATTTTGGAGTATTTGAAAAGGTATGGGAGCATCGAATGATTAACCACCAAATCAAGAAACACTCAGCATCAAAGATTCGTGGAGATTTTGGGACCAAATGTTAAATTGGTTAACTAAATTTTTGGTTATGGTTATTGAAAGATTCCAGCTGCAGAAAACATGTATCTTTACCCCCCATGACACAACATAGTCCTAAAAGTAATGAAGAACAGATGTCAAAGATCAACAAAAAGATAGTTTGAGTCCTAGGAACTAGTCTTTTGATTATTGTATTTGGTTAGTTTTAGTTTATATATTTATATATACAGATCCAAGTTTTCAGGATCTAAAAACTAATTGTAAAGGCTATAAATGCATATCTTTTTAATAGATAGGGGTTCAATCCTGAACACATTTGGCTCATGTACTAAGACTCTTATCTTGATAATAAAATCATAGTCTTCTTTTGTTGTCAATTTCAAATTTGTTTATGCACTTCATTATTCTGTACTTTATTTCAGTTTAGCTTAGCTTCTAAGAATAGTTATCTTCTTATTAAGCTCATGAACTCAAATTAAAGGAATTCTTACTATCTTGTATGACCCTACACACTATTGTACTTGGTTATCTAGACTAGTATTCTTCATACCTTATTCCAATTACTTTGTCTAATATTTGATTTCTAAAAGCATTGTCTTATTCGAATGCATGATAAGTTGTTCATCTCATTAGCCATTGAGTTATCCCATTGATCCAAGCATACATTTATTACATTTCTTAAGTTACCAAGCATCTTTGGCCTACAACCCTAAAGAGTTTCTTGGAGTGATAAAAAATTGGCGTCGTTGCCAGGGAAAGAAGATTGAAGCTCAGCTTCCTTGGGAGATGACATTAGATCTACTCGTTGATGATAGACAAGGATTAGACATCATTTGGTTGTAATCATCTATTTGGAAACTCCATGAAAGATGAATTCAGTGGTGACTCCACTGGTATGACATGAACCAGATCTTTGCTAAGAGGTATTCATTCTGTGATTTTTCAAAAATTGTTGGTTTCCCTAATCCAGTGCCTAGTAGAGATGAATGGGGAAACAATCTTCCCAGATTTCGAGGAGAAGAGTGGGAAGTGCCAGCTGAACATTTGCTGGACTTTCATGATTACATGCATCGGTTGCAAGTTGTGCATGAGGATGTTTAGATCAGGTTATTCCGTTTTTCATTAGAAGGGATTGCTCGTGATTGGTACCCGTCTCTGCCTATTACTAGTATCATCTCTTTAACTGATTTTCATGTTGCCTTCCATGTGTTTTGTAAAGGCATATTTTCGGATGACTTTCTATTTCCTGAATGTTGTCATGAGTTTAATTTGTTGAATAAAAATCCAAATATTCAATAAGACTTTGTTGTAGCAGAAGACATCTCTAATCATGATCAAGATTTTGCTAATCCACATTTTGACAATGATGATGATGTTTTTGACCTTGTATTGAACGCGTCTATTAAAGATGGTTGTCACCAAGATCAAGAGGTATTGAATGATTGTAATAATATAGAAACATCTGACATTATATCAGATGTATCCACTGCTTTAGATATTCATGAAAATCAACATATCCCTTTTGAAGGTTTTGAGGTCAAAGAGCAAATATATATATCAGCAGGAAGAATTAGTAGATCAACAAGTAACAGTTTCAGATCTGCAGTAAATGATGAGGGCAGCCTACAATTTCAAGATTTGTAGCGACTGTAAGTTTGCAATAGATATGAAGAGGAAGATGATGAGCATCAAATTTTAGATCAGCGGCTGGCCATGCATTTTTCTCTGACAGAGGTTGAGCAGTCCACATTCATCATTGAGATTAGGGAGGGCAACCAATAGCAACATTTCTGTTTACAGTCAGAACAGAAGCTTGAAGAGGTATTCCTTTACTATTTTATTGATCCTATTGCCGATTTTCTGGAATCATTGAGTAGTATAAAGATCAAGATATTCTTGTCAGAGGAAGGCTGCTTCTATCATTTTTTCCGAACACATCTCTGTTGGCTACGCATTCTTTTATTTATGGGATCAAGATCAAGAATTTTTTCAACAAATAAATTTTTTACATGGCTTCATTGGAAGCATGAGTTTACTTGATTAAGAAGCAGTGAAAAGTGTTAATGTAGGAATAGGCAGAAGAATAAGCTCGCCATACAAGAAGCTAGGTTGTTTTCAGTTACTGGTTGAATAAGCAGAGCAGGCTACAGTTTTCTGAAGATCAGTTGCACAAGCAAGATGACTCCATGCCCAATGCCAAAGGCGACTGGAACTACTAGGTTCTTGGAAACCTTGTAGGGAGGTCTCCATCCTAGTTGGAGCCAGTTGTTAGCGATCAAAATGAACTGGTATTTTGATGACTGTTCTCATCATCCTTTATTTGATATATCATTTTCTTCAATCTCTTGGCCAATTTCATACTCCCATCTCTTCATGAAAACTCTCGTTGATGGCTTTTACTTGTTTTCCAAATCATTGTCAGTTATTACTTGAAACCCTAGTTTTTGCCTTTTTCAAACAAAATATAATTTTTGTGGTGTGTGTGCACTAAGTGATCTATGGCCTAAGTATAAACCTAAGCTACATTAATTATAAGACAAACTCCAAGTCATATTAAGGTCTAAGCCTAATCCAGCCTATCGGGTTTATGACTTTTTATAAAAGATCTAAGCTTTAGACTCTTATCAAAAGGTTGGGGACCTGCAAGCTATTTCCCAACTCAAGCCATAAGCCTAGCGCACCAAGTCAGGAGTCAAGACAAATCTCAAGTCCACATGCCACAAATCCATACAAAATCACAAGGTCATTCTCATACCGAGTCAAACAACAGGTTAAAGCTACCCAAGTCGACACACAAGTGCCGAGCCCACATACCAAACAACACATCAAAGCCACGGATAAATTCTCAGTTTGTTTTGTATGCCAAATATCCATATCAAGACACAAGTAAATACACAAATCCCAACGCACATTCCATGCCTGACACCCCTCGTTCCATCAGTTGATAGGTGCCCAAAATTTTGCAGATGGCGTTTTGAAATTCGATTGCTGGTATATTTAAAGGTATATCATGCTACACGATTTTACAGGTGTCTTGTGATTGATAATAGTTCAGTTTTGGAGCGAGCCACAAACAACATCCATGAACAGGTGAAGAGGGGTGCTATTTTAATAAATAAATTGCTCTGATCATCATTAAAATAACAATAGAAAAATCAAAATGGCGTTTGCAGCAGGTGTAGTATTTGCATGGAAGTGATGTGTTATAGCAACGTTTCAATTGAACACGCAGATGCTTATGTGCCAAGCTTAAGGGAGGTGTTCAAAATAAATGATAAAGGTTGGGGTGTGTGGTCTTGGGATCCAATTCCCACATGCAGATTTGTTTGTGAATACACTGGTTTGGGCAGAGGAACTTAGCTGTGATGTTGAGGAAATAACAGACTTTGAATTCAATGTTTGTGATATCCCATCTAGCTACTCAAGTAGAAGCACGGTATGAATTTATCTATTCTAGAAGGATTAACAATCTTGTTTCATGTTTTTATGCATTAACAACAATTTTGGAGAGTTGTAGTCCCTCAGTAGATCTATCAAATGAGTCCTGCATAAAGATGGTTGCCTTATTTGATAATAAAGAGGTAGGGTCAAATTCAACCTAAGGAGTAGGGACACCCATGATGAAAAGGATTACAAAGTTTCTGACTCATATATTTCCATAGGAAGAAAGGCATCGTGATCAAACATAATGCAAATCAACATTATGCAACAATCACTATAACATCCTTTATTTTTAAGGAAGTTGCAAATATGAATCATCTTTCAACTCAGGACTTTTTTGTGAGGAATGACATAAGGTATGGCTCTCCAATTGGTCCTATATTGGCATCAGGTGTTGGTATTCGCACTCTAGATTGTGACATCCCCCAAATTTCTATGCATAGTGTGCACTAGCATTTTAAGGCATTCTGTCAAACTCTTTCTGTTGTAGATGGGTGATCCATGTTAGAACCATTCAAATGCATCTATGCTTCTGTATTCTAATCATAGAAGCAACTTGTGTGATGGGGAACATTTCTCATGGTTCCATAAGAAGAAAATCCATAAATTTCATTTGTACATAATAACACAATTGTTGTTTTCAATAAGACTATGGCTTCTTATCCTTTTGAGGAAACTCTTGGGGATGGTAAGAGATCTGTTTGAGTAAGAATATGCATGTAAAGGAACACTAAGTTTTTGGTAAAACAATAGTTTTGAATATGAAGGGTTTCTTTTTGGCCAAAGACAGAGCTTTCACCAGCACAAAAGGCAAGATCAAAAGAGTTTGATCCTTTTTTCTAGATGGCAGGGTATTACTCAACTATGGGGCATACATATCCATATTTGCAAGAATATAATCATTATCAGGTTGATCATTTCCAGGAAACAAAAGATACAGGTGCCAGAGAACCAGATAGCTACAAAACTTTCAAAGATTATACAAGATCCAGTGTGATAAATTTAGCCTATTCTACATTAGTTGATTTTTGTAACAGTCCAAAGGACATCTACAGATAGAAGCAAAAACATGAATACAACATCATGCAACATCATATGCCAAGACTTCAATGTTGATTAAGACTGGGTAAGTTTCATATGAAAGCATTGAAGGAAACAGAATTGGGAGCATATTTGCAGAATCAAGATGTATAGTAAAGGGGCATCTGATCACAGATTGGAAACAAATACATAGACATTAAAGAAATGGTCATTTTCTGATGGCTGGGCTCATTTTACTTTGACGGGAGACCTCTATCACTTGATGCACATTTACTACCCATGGAATTTTCAGAAATTAGATCCATAATCGCCAGGCCAGATCAAGAACATCGTAAGGTGAATTAGCTAGCGAAACTACAGAAATAATTTGTTGGAAAGATAAGTTGGAGCAAAGTGATTTCAGAGTATTTGAAAAGGTATGGGAGCATCGAATGATTAACCACCAAATCAAGAAACACTCAACATCAAAGATTCGTGGAGATTTTGGGACCAAATGTTAAATTGGTCAACTGAATTTTTGGTTATGGTTATTGAAAGATTCCAGCTGCAGAAAACATGTGTCTTTACCCCCCACGACACAATAGATTCCTAAAAGTAATGAATAACAGATGTCAAAGATCAACAAAAAGACAATTCGAGTCCTAGGAACTAGTCTTTTGATTATTGTATTTGGTTAGTTTTAGTTTTCAGGATCTAAAAATTGATTGTAAAGGTTATAAATGCCTATCTTTTTAATAGATAGGGGTTCAATCCTGGTTACATTTGGCTCATGTACTAAGACTCTTATCTTGATAATAGAATCACAGTCTTATTTTTTTGTCAATGTCAGATTTGTTTATGCACTTCATTATTCTGTACTTTATTTTAGTTTAGCTCAGCTTCTAAGAACTATTATCTTCTTATTAAGATCATGAACTCGAATTAAAGGAATTCTTACTATCATGTATGACCCTACACACTGTTGTACTTGGTTATCTAGACTAGTATTCTTCATACCTTATTCCAATTACTTTGTCTGATTATTGATTTCTAAAAGCACTGTCTTATTCGAATGCATGATAAGTTGTTCTTCTCATTAGCCATTGAGTTATCCCATTGATCAAAGCATACATTTCATTACATTTCTTAAGTTACCAAGAATCTTTGGCCTACAACCCTAAAGAGTTTCTTGGAGTGAAAACAATATCTTCATGGAGTGAACAATCCCTTCACTTATGTTCAATTACTTCTTCTATGAATGGATGCAAGTAACAAAATTCAACATAATCATTTGCTAGGATACTGATATGAATACATAAACATTAGTCAAGTTCTCGGTGACCATATTTATCCTCTTTCCATCAATGTCAACAACATACACTATGTCCAATTTTGACCATATTACTCCCCTTTGACATCAATTCCAACACCATGTCCAACATATTATTATACAATTAAAGGTAAAAATCAATAGCCTGTTTTCTATAAGTAAAAAAAATTTAGTGAAAAAACAATGTAGATGTTAATTTACATGATGTTAAATTTGTCCTATAATTATTTTTCATTTCAATTATTATTGGTTCTATTTGTATACTTCAAGGAATGAAACATACCTGTAGTGATTTGATGAAATGACCAGTATTGAACACTTTGTGTACCAACGGAAAATTCTCGGGATCATCCACTTAAATTTCTTTGAACATTTTTTATCTTGATAGTTTCAACACCAGATGGAAATGTGGATGACATCTCTGGCTTCCCAATAGTGTTATTTTTCATCTACAAAACAATTCCATGAAATATGTGATGTTAGTAGCGGGTTTCTTATTAATGTTTTCCCTTATAATTCATTATATTTCAATATCTTACCCTTGTGTTGTTGTGTGAAACCATATTTTGGGTTTTTGTCAAGAGGATCAGAAGGAACTTAGTCCCTCTATCATATAGCCCTCACTCGGAGAAAAGGAAAAGTAAGTTCTTGCCCTTGAAATAATTGATCAAGTGGAAATAACATATACAAAGGTAGGGGAAAAGGCAATAGCATGCACATTATGAATGGGAGAAAGACCAAATGAAGAGAACCTATCTACTACTCATTTAACAATTATGAGCTCTACTTCTCCTTGAGTGACTAGAGCATAGTGATTGGAACAAAAAATAGATGTATCAAGTAAATATTTGTTATGTAGGTATATTATGTAGCGAGCAAGGAGAACCATCAGAAAAAAACATGAGTAGCTTCAAGTATAGATCTATACCTTCATGATCAATAGCTAGCATTGGTAGCATAAGATCATGTATGTATCTGGAAAAAGAAAAAGGAATACATAAAATGAAGCAATTTGATTTTGTAATTTCTTATGGTGTTGGTTTTATCATTTAATAAGAAATGTCAAAATCACAATATAATAATGGATGAGTGGATGGTGAACCCATTCATTACCTTGAGTCGAGTTCACATTTTACCGAACAAACTAGAGAATTCAAGGTAATCCAAAAGGAAACTACAACAACCTGATAGTTGCTAGAACTTACATTAGTTTGGGCATGTAATTTTCAATCCAATTAAAGCTAGTACGCTTATAGTTTGAATTATTTATTAATTTTGTGTTAAATTTGAATTTTTAATCCAAATTCAAATGTGACATTAGATATATATCTTTATCCTTTATATTGTTCATTACTAGAGTTCTCAAAAATTCAAACAACATTGAAAGAGAAAGTGAGGATTTAGAACTTCTATCTTTAGTATGGCCTTCTTTCTGATTTGTAAACATAAACAACATTAATTCATCACAATCACAAGTAAATCATGAACACCTATCTTTCTAGGAATTATCTACCAATTGGATGCAAAATAAGAGAATTCCACCCAACCATAGGATTCCTACTGCGCCAATTATCTCTGCAACAAAGGCTAGCCCCAAGTTGAGGCTATGAATCCACAACGGTGAATTTACGTATGGTTGGGTCTAACTCTCTTCACACAGCCCAATTTCTAGGTTCACAGTCAATTTTCCACCTACAATAGTCCCAATCCATATCCCACTTTCCTCATCAACCTCTACAACCTAAGGAATAGGATCCCCTTCTCTACTAAGTAGTCCCTCAAGCTATCCTACTTTCCTTTAAGTCTCCAACACAGATTGGATAGGAAATCTCATTACTAGGATTCTGGGGATTCTCAATTGTAGTTCAATTCCTCAATGACAACAATTAACATTACATACACTCTTCACTTTCTTCATAATTATTAGTTATAAATTAGAATAACTTATAAAGTAGTTATATAGCCTCTTACGCTCACAAAAAACTCTCCCAAATTTCCCAACCAAAGGGAAATTTGAACACTCTGGAATAATTGATAATTCAATTTCCCCCATAAAATGGTAATTTGATCAGAATGGTGATTCAAATAGGAATGGTAGTTTGAACAAAATGGTCATTCCAACTGCCTGGCAATATGAACTCCCTTTGTAAGGCCAGAAAGGCATAGTGTAAATTGCATGGCATGAAGGGGTCGTGTATCTCTATGGAGAGCCCATGTACCTCCTTCATGAAAATAATCCTCATCTTAGGATAACATAATACATGGATTAAAGAGAAATAATTAAACAATATGAAGGAATTATGTAGTTCCCTAATCCCCACTTTTATTTCCCCTCTTGTGAAGCCATAGCCCCCATTATTTATCCTTCCTCTTTTACAACTTGTGATGTAATTTATTAAAATTCATTAAACAATTACAAGTTGCAATTGTCTAGCTTATAGCCATTCATCATGTACACATATACATTACTAGATTAGGGATCAAAATTGGGGTATTACATTCCATTGTCCTCAAATTTTGCACCATCCTCAATGCACATCATCACTATATACAATAACAACAATTTTACATCAATGTTTTTCAAATTAAATGCATTTATACCTCTCACATAGCATCCTCTGTCTCCCATGTTGCTTATTTAGGGTTTTTATGGGTCCATTATACCTTTACATGCCCTATGTCTCTATTCCTTAGCACAATAACCTTCATGTCCAAGATACACACTGGTTGTACCTAGAAGAATTCTTCTAGTTCCACCTAGATCAAAGCACAAAATTAGCGACATGGTTAGGATCATGCACAAATGTTTTCAACAATGACACATGAAACACGTTATGATATTTTATGGTAGCAAGCAATGCAAGTATGTATGAAACAATCCCTATTATATCCAAGATCTCAAATGGACCACAATATTTGGCTGCTAGCTTAGTGCAGCTCCCCAACTTCGAGGAAATATTCTTTGAGTCAAGACCTAGAATTTAGTTATTACATTCATGTTTGTATATTTGTTTTGTCCTTATTTTTTATCTATTCCCTTCAATGGTTGGCTAGACCCTTTAATTGTAATTGTACCCTTTGTCTCATACATATACCAAGGAGACCTAGTTTTAGAGATGATCTCATATTGTGCACTTTTTCTATTGTAAATGGAGGTTTCCCCCTCAAAGAGGCTTCTCATTCATTCTTCTCTCTAAATATCAAGGCATGGATTTACTAGTATTTCTATTTTTATACTATTTGGGTGTTTGGCACATAACATTTGGTTTTAGAGAATTTAATCCTTAGCTTTGTTTGCTTCAAATGAGTCATCTTGGTATTTTCACTATTCTTTTTATGGGAAGTTTTAGATAGTGAAAATTTTGGGATCATGGTAAGACATAATGAAGTACCTATGGTAAACATTTCAAGATCTGGTTGAGTATACTTTCATAAAATCATATTTTGGAAAATAGGGTTTTTAACTAGTCTGAAATAGGTGTTCTTGGTAAATAGTCATATATGAAGCTAGAGAAGTACAAATTGAGTTCCACAAGTTCCATTGAAAAGAACATGGATCATATTATTTCAGGTCCAAATATTAGAAGAAGATATGAAAAATTGAACATGTGGCAGGTTGTACAAGTTCGCTCTCCTGAAAGAGACAAAAACAACAAGTTTTGGGAAAGTTACCATAAATTTCTCTTGGCACATTGAAATTTTCTCAAACCTGTGGAGTTCCAGAGAAGACATATCAGGCTATGACATGCCAAAATTTCAAATTCGTAGGGATAGAAATTTCATAAATACTTTAGGAGAAATTTCGACCAACAAGATA
Source organism: Picea glauca (assembly GCA_000966675.3). Classification (NCBI taxonomy): domain Eukaryota; kingdom Viridiplantae; phylum Streptophyta; class Pinopsida; order Pinales; family Pinaceae; genus Picea; species Picea glauca. Next base: position 343,734 of record JZKD02S1932405.1, read on the forward strand.
GTCTACAAACTAGGTTTTTAAGGGTATGTTAACTTGAAATTAGTATAACATTTGATTGGAATGTTTTTTTTTATTATTCAAAATTTGTGATAAGCAAAAAACATAGGAGTATTATTGTTTTCCCACATGGAAAAGGATTCTGCAAAAAATTATTCACCTTCTAAACCTCCAAAGAACTCATTTATGACTCTAGAATAATGTGAAGACTTACAGAACCAAGTATCCCAATTGAGGAACCAATTTAATGACATGGGTGATAATGTATTGAAAAAGGTTTATTTGGCACATTCACAAGAAATCCTTCAAAGGGAAATTGAATATAAAATGGAAAATTTCATGGATCAAAAGATGGAACCATTACAAAATTCCATGGAATCCATGCTCTTACATACCTTGGATGAGAGGTTCTCTAAAATTGATATTGTGACCCAAGGAAATCAAGAAAATAAGGAGAAAAAAATTGCGGAACCCCAATCACATATGGGGAATATTTTAACACATTTGTAGAACAAAAATATTTAGTCCTAAAATCATGATCATTCATCACTCCAAGATCCACATCATCAAGGGTTCAAATCTGGACTAAGGAACTACTTGATTACCAAGATCAATATGAGTAATTTTGATGGTAAAGATATCATAACATAGATATTCCAGATGAAAAAATCATTTCATCTACACCAAGTGCCAAATTTACAGAAGGTAACTCTTGCATCCTTGTATTTAGAACTTGATCAATTTGTCTAGTACTGATAACTTTGTGAATGAAAAAAGGGTTATATTGTCTCTTGGTCCATTTTAACAAATAAATTGATAGCACATTATGGTGATATTAAGAGCAACACATTCTTTAGTTAATTGATAAATCTCCAGCTAAGATTTCCAATTACAAAGCACATTCGATAATTTCAAAATATGATTCTCGGAGTAAAGATCATTCCAAAGGATAATTTGTTAGATATATTTATGGGCACTTTAAATGACAACATTCAACATGAGGTGCATCTCTTGGAACCTAAATCCTTGGACTATGCTTTCAATGGGGTAAGGAAAGTTGAAAGTAAAAATATGGCTGCTAGAAGGGACATGGTCACTAATAACTATAGATAGCGTCATGTTCCCCCTCCTAGCCTCACTCAACCTAAAATATTGGCACTTGAAGAAATGGATGAAAGAAGAGAAAAGGGACTATGTTTCAATTGTGACAGAAAGTATAGTAAGGGGAATAAGTGTGGTGACAGGAAATTATTCTACATAGATCATGAAGAGGAAGAAGATCAATAACTCAAACCGTCGCAAGATATAGAACTATAAGAGGCTACTCTAACCATAGATTTTCATGCATTTGTTGGCATCAACACTCATCAAACTCTCAAGATAGAAGGATATATCAAAAATAAAAGGTTAATAGTGTTGATAGATTATGGTAATACCCATAACTTCATTAATTGCAAATTAGCCAAACTTCTCAATTGTTTTATATTTATAGCACTAAAGTTTCAAGTAATGGATGTACCATAAGTTTTTCAAGGAAGTGTCATATTATTAAGCTCACTATGGGAGAGTGTTTATTGGATAGTCCAATGATGGCAATCCAAATGGATGGTGTTGATGTTGTATTAGGGGTCCAATGGTTACAATTATTAGGAACAACGGCTCTTGATTTTCAAGAACTTTTCATGAGATTTTCCTCAAAAGGAAAGGAAATTAAACTCAAAGGCATCCAAGAGAAATTATCTAAAGCGATAAGCTCTAACAACATGAAAAAATTGCTAAAAAGGGGACATTGTGGTGTAATTGCATGATTGTGCTCACTAGATGTTCAAACATCTAGACCATCTCTTC
>JZKD02S1932405.1:350671-366438 GCA_000966675.3 Picea glauca
CTTTCCATGAAAAAAACCACTTTTTCATTTTTTTGCCATTTTTGCCTGTTTCAACACATCCTCTTTCAAAACGGTTTCTGGGAAAATGAAGATGGATTTTAAAAATCAGAGAGAGGTTTTTTCTCAAGACGGGATGAAGAACAAAAACCTCTCTCATTTTTTTCAACGGAGCTATGAGCAAAGAGAATCGACACTATCTTTCAGCCTCTTGTTTCACATTTTCGGTTTATCTGTTACAGTCCCAATCTTGCAGGAGCTATTACGGCCAGCTGGAGGCGAATTTGGAAAAACTGAAGGAGGTTTTTGTCCAAAACATGCCCATATACAATAACCTCCTTCCGTTTTTTCCCAGGTGTCATCATTGAAGAGAACCACACGTCTGTTCGGACCCCTTTTTCGCAGAAAACCGGTCCAATTTTCATGGTGGACAGTTCCAGATTTTGGGAGATTCACGACTATTTTTGGCCGAGGCGGTTAAAACGACTTCCAAAACTTATTGGGATGGTCTATCCTATTTATTGAGAGGATTTTAATGTAAAAGGGTTCGACCTGTGAGGTTCCTTGTTGGACTGTGGGCTATGTTTGGCCAGAGAACTCTTTCTGTACTCTTTAGATGAATGATCAGTAATAGACATGTTGTTTACAGGATTCCTGTGCGGAGGTGTTGGTGGTGTTTCCCTTCTCTGTTGATTGTTTTCCTGTTATCATTTGGTTTGTTTTCAATTTCTCATTATCAAAAGATAGTAATAGAGCAGAATTTATTGTGAAATACTTTGCATCTGATCTTGTGATAATCTTTATGTTTCTCCTCTAAAAAGCTTAGTTTATGAATTCTTAATTGCTCATTTTCTCACTTTTTCCTCCCCTATTTATTCATAAAATCGACACCATAAAAAATTAATTCGATCCAGCACTTCCACCACCTTGCCCTGTTTAAGAGTTATGTCTAAGATCTGAGAGTGAATCACATTTTTAAGCGCAGACCCCATTTGCCCAATGGCCCTCCTTGCTGTTCCAAAACAACCATTTAAAAACCCCAACCCCACACTTGTATAACTAGCCTAATACCTATTAAAACAAAGCTATATCAAACAGAGAGATCCCTCTCTGAGTCTTGGAGGGATAGATCCAAGACTCGAATTGGTTTTGATGTTGCCTCTGTGACTGCCTTACAGCCTTGGGCAAATTACAGAGTGCTAACATATCCAACAAGTGATCGACGACCATTCCAAGGTATTTGGAGAGATGTCTAAAGGTCTTCCAACTACTTGATATCATGACTATGTTATTCATTTTCAACCAAGAAGTGTACCACCTGACATCAAACCTTACAAGTACCCATATGCATAAAAAAATCAGATTGACCATATGGTTCAAGAAATGTTATAGGTTGGCATCATTTAACCTAGCCAAAGAGATTTATCTTCACTAGTGGTGATGATTTATGAAAGTGAAGGCTCATGGCGTATGTGTATATATTATAGAAATCTCAACAATATAACCGCTAAAAATAAGTTTCCTATTAAGTTTCCTATTCTTGACATTGATGAATTATTAGATGAAATATTGCAATGAGCAATTTTCCTTACCAAGTTGGATCTCCATTTTGGATATCATCATATCATAATGACGCAATAAAACGTCCCTAAAACAAACTTTAGAGAACACAAAGGTCACTATGAGTTTTTGGTGATTTCGTTTGGCCTTACTAATGCACCTTTTGCATTTCAAAGCTTGATGAATTCTATTTTCAAACCCTTGCTTAGAATATCCATGTTTGTATTTTTTGATGATTTATTAATCTATAGAAAATATTGGGATGAGAATATACAACATGTTGACATGGTCTTAAAACTATTGGAGGAACAACAACTATATGCAAAGCCTTCCAAGTGTGCCTTTGGGGTTCATGAAGTGGAATATTTGGGATATATTGTATCTCATGAAGGCATAAAAGTGGAACCTAACAAAATTAAAGCTATGATGGAATGGCCAATTCCCAAAACCTTCAAGAATATTGGAGTATTCTTAGGATTTATGGTTATTACCACAAGTTTGTTAAGAATTATAGTCAAATAGCGACAATTCTAACAATATTATTGAAAAATGAGTCATTTTCTTGGACTCAAGAATCAACCAAATCATTTGAAAAACTCAAGGAGGCTATGTGTAAAACTCTTGTCCTTTCCATGCCTAAATTCACAAAAACATGTATTATTGAGTGTGATGCCTCGGGCCGGCATTGGTTTATTTCTAATGTAAGAAAGAAGGATCTTTACCTTTGAAATCCACTAGTTTAAATGAAAGAACTTACCCAAACCCATTTATGAAAAAAAAATGTTGGTCATATTGCATGTAGTTAATCAATGGCACCCTTACCTAATAACAAGACACTTCAAGGTGCCCGCACGGGTGTAGACGGATTGGCAAGTGTCGTGTAAATGGAAGGAAATTTGTAAAATGAAGTCTCATGTTCGATTCTCACCTAGATTTACTCGTGCGCCATTCTTGTGGGCTGGGTGGTTGCACCTGGGGTTATAGTGGTAGCCGACGGGGATCGACCCCATGTCATGCGAGTAAGAGAACCGCGAGTTGCCGATTCCCCCAGTAAAAAAAAAAACAAAAAAAAAACAAGACAGTTCAAGGTATAAATAGATCACGATAGTCTAAAGTAATTATTGGAACAATGATTATCTTCAAAAGAGAAACAAAAATGGGTTACTAATATGTTAGCTTGTGACTTTGAAATCATCTACAAAAAACTAAAACTAAATCTGGTGGCAAAAGCTCTTTCAAGGAAAGAAGAAGACACAATGGGATTACTTTGTGTTATTTCCATTCCAAAATTTGATTGAGTGGAAGAAGTAGGGTAGAATGGAAGAAAGATCAAAATGTATGTGATATAATTCGAAAACTAAAACAAGACCTGAGTGCATTAGATAAATTTATGTGGAAGAATTATTCACTATGGAATTAGGATCACCTATATTTATGTAAGAATTCCTAACTCAAATATAAGGTCCTTTTGGAATTGCACACTTCTCCTATAGGAGGACAGTTGGGGTTTCTAAAAACTTACCACATGATCAAGAAGGATTTTTTTTCTAGGAAGGTCTTAAAAATTATGTTCAAAAGTTTGTAGAAGAATATTTGGTTGGCCAACAAAATACGGGAGAGACAATCAAGACAACTAGTATCCATACCAAGTCAACATTGGGAAGAGATATCAATGAATTTTATTACATTCCTACCCAAGTATGAAGGAAAGAATGTCATGATGGTATTGGTGGATAAACTCACAAAGTATGTTCTTTTCTCTCTTTCTCATCATTTTAAAGAAATTACAATAGCTACAATATTCATGGAAATAGTTCATAAGATACATAGAATACCCAAGATTATTGTAAGTGATAGAGATCCAATTTTCACTGGTAATTTTTAGATTGAATTATTTTCTTGTTTGGGTACTCAATTGGCTCACAACTCCTCTTATCATCCTTAATCTGAAGGAAAATTTGAGACTGTGACTAAATTTCTAGAAGGGCATCATCATTGTTTTGAATCTAATAAACATACACAATGGGTTAGACGATTTCCCTTGGGAAAATGGTGGTACAACACACCCTTCCATGCTTCATAAAAAATGTCCCCATTTATCACACTTTATGGCTATCATCCTTCATCCATCACATCACCCTTGAGAGTGAAAGAGAATGTCCAATCAATGGAGGACCACATAGCGTACCAATAAGAGGTTCTCCAACTATTAAAGGACAACCTGGCTATAGCAAAAAATAGGATGAAACAAAAAGAAGATCAGCATAACAATGAAAGGGAATTTGAAGTGGGGCATTGGGTATTTCAGAGGCTACAACCATACAAGAAAATGTCCCTTAAGCAACAAAATAAGTACAATAAATTATATCCCAAGTAGAATGGTCCCTATAGGTTGTTGCAAAGGATTGGAATTGTGGATTAGAAATTGGAGTTACCTCTATATTCACATGTACATCTAGTATTCCATGTTTCTTTCTTAAAGAAGGTAATTAGAGACAAGATCCCAATTCATACTAGTTTACTAGAGATTAATGAAGAAGATAAAATCATACTAGAACTTAAAACAATCCTTGAAACATGAATCAAGGAACTGTGAAATTGAGCAATTACTAAGTGCCTCATCAAATGGAAGAAACTACCAGTAGAAGAGGTGACATGGGAAGATTATTTCTTCATGCATAAACATCCATAGCTAATCCTTGTTGGATCCACACAATAACAATTGGATACCAACACAAGCTCTATGGTGATTAACACTCACAAAGTTCAAGGCTATAGACAAAGAAGGAGACTGGCTTGTTGGTGTGAATAGACCCATGCCATCACGATCAATGTCCACCCCTACATTCAATTAAATCATAAGGTAATCACATGAGATGTAAAGTCAAGAAAGAATATTATTTAAAACAAATTGTATTAAAACAAAATTTTCATGAGGCCTCTTCCCCAATGTACAAAAGTACAAAAAGAAATAGAAGGGGGAGAAATGAGCTTGGGGGAAGTTGAAGGGTTGGGGATCCTTGACCTTCCATCTATCCCCCAACTAATACATCATCCTATATATTGTTTCCTTACAATGGAAGGGGGTTCTTTGGCTGAGAATGAAGATGAATATTGCATAGACTTCAATGAGGAGCAAAAGGATGAACCAGAGAGCTTGTAACCTACCCATTGTTGCATAATGAAGGGCCTGACCAACGCCAATTGAATGTTGGTTTTCCCATTTTGGTTTCTAGGGTAAATTTTGAGTTTTTATGTGTGAATATTTTTTTTTTATGTGGCTTTCTTTGTTTACTAGTTGAAATGGAGTTGTTATGTAGTTTAATGGCTGCTTGTGTGTTGTTTTAGCAAGGATAACTCTGTATCGGCTGTGGTTTGAGGTTTTTTTCTATAGATACAATCCCCATAAGCAAATAAACCAGCCTAATATCTCTTTAATCACTTTTGTACATCCATTTTATATATGGGATATTAGTGGTGCTCATTCCAAAGTTGTTATAAATGTGTAGGAAGTTGTTAATTTGGTTTTTGTGGTTGTTGGTGAATTTTAACTCTCCTACAGACTGTTATTTTTCCCCTAAGTTGAATTTAATTTTCTATCTAGTGTTCTTACTTCCCACAACCTATATGCCATCATTGGGCCATAAATCCTTTGCCTGTTTTATGTTTACAATCCCCCCACAAGTCGTATGCATTCACTAGGATGCAACTCATCATTGGTTGGGTCATACGTTGGTTATCCAAATTATGGAGGGGTAGTAAATTGTTATTTTCTCCATTGGTTGTGCGATGGATTCTTTCTATGGGTCATGCACCCTTCCCATATGTTCTCTCTCTCTCTCTCTCTCTCCGATAGCTTTCAATCCTTCCCATAGGTTGCATGACCCCTTTCACTAAGTGATTCGATTGGGTATTGTCCCATAGTTTTGGTTTTGATGAGAATTTGTATTTTGGTTGGATAAAGTGGGTCTTAAGAGGATGTTACTAGCTTCACATTGGTCTTAATGCTTGACATAAAACACAAGAGTGACCATATGCATGTTTTACATTGAAATCATGTACTTTGTTCACTTGTGAGTGAGAGGTTATTAATATTTGTATGTTGGTTGGAAAGAGGAGCATATTCATTTTTAGTTTTTTTCCTAATTGAAGTATCTACTCTGTGTTAGTGAACTATAAGTCCATCGCTCAAGGTTTCCCTTCAAGCCTACTTAAAAATACAATAAAAAAACAAAACACAGGAGGACAAACTATGATATAAACATTGTCAATGTTTTATTCTTGAAGGCACTTAAAGAAACAATCAAAATATTCCATTGTTTATTAGAAATCCATATCGGTAAAATGGATAGGTTATAATCCTACCATTTAAGGACCATATGGTATCATATCCTGAGTTCAAATACTAATAGGGATACTTGTATGGTAAGTACCCATGATGACTACAAAAGAAGTGGACAAGAGTTTTTCTCAAGGCTAGAGTGAAGTAGAGAACCAAGAATAGTGGGGGAACATCATGGATAATATGAGGAAGAATATCCTAGGGTCATGCTAGATAAACTTGAGCAAAGCCTAGCCACATTGACATCGATGGTGTCATGGATATTCATAGCAAATGGTATAGAAACAACCTCAATAGATACTTATCATAAAGTCCCAAAGAAAGAGGAAAATAAACATGAGATTGTTATAGTCCAAAAATGCCTTATCTATGCATACAAGACATTGGCCTTTCCACTTACATAGTTTGCCAAAATATTGCTGAAGCTTCCTCTTAAAAAAAAAAATTTGGATAGTGTATGTGCTCTGCTGCACTAATAGACCATGTGCACGTGTGTGTTTCATTCTATTTATATCGCGTACATACGCGAGCTACATTCTAGTTAGCCCACGTACATACACGAGTTACATGCTATTTAGCTTGTGTTTACCTCCAAAAGTTGCAAAAAATATAAAATTGCCCAGAATTCGGTGGAGTTTATAGGATATGGAGGGTTTCCTAACCATTTTACCCCTTGTAGCCCGTCCCTAAACCGAATAACCATACTTTTCTCATGTAAAAAGAGGTATTGGGGAGTCATTTAGAGAGACAAGCAAGTGAATAATAAAACTCTGCCAAAATCCCTTCCCCTTCTTAGCCCAAGATTTGCATCATATTCTGATTTTTGGCCTTAGCCTCCCCCTCTAGCCCTTTCTCCTTATGCAACCCTCCCTCCTTCCCTAGGTGATAAGTTGGTTGTGAGAAGCTAACGTGGGATTGATGCACTTGGATCCATGATAGAGAATCCTGGACCTAGTTCATGGAGTGATTGTCAACAAAGGTTGTAATCCTTTTTATCTTAAAATTCAATAAAAGAGTTTGTTCTTGTCCCAAAACCCTATGTCTACATGTTTTTGTTGATTTATGCATTTATATCTATGTTGAAACTTTTAAAGTAATTAGTAGAGATAGTATATGTTGTTACATTGTATTCCTAACCTTTTGTGGTTCATCTTTGGGAGGAGACCAATAATCTAGGAGGCAGTAATAAGTGAAAGAGACCGACACCAACCGCAAGGACTAAAGGTGCACTCATTAATCCTCTTCCATTTATTTCTCATCATTTAGTTTAGTTGGTTTTGGAGTAATTTAAGGGTAGAACTGTCTTTTAAGGGAGTTAACACTCTGCCTTGACCTTTGACCCAGTATAGGGGGGTTTTTCCCATAGAAAAACTGGCGACTCCATTGGGGAGTCTCTCTAGGGTCTTAGTGGGAGATTTTGGTTTGATTCAGTTTTTTCAGTTTCTTTTTTAGTTTTCCAAGTTTACTGAGTCAGTTTAGCATCTCTGGTCACCTTCCAAATGCCTACCAGCCTTCCCTGCCCAGTCATTTATCCAACCGTTTTTTTCTTTTTGAAAGTTTGCAAAGGTGTATGCGCCTTATCCTCTATATATCCCACGTACATACATGGTCTACATAGTATACAACCCGCGTACATACGCAGGATGCTTGTGCACAACACATGTCTCTGTGTTTTGGAAGGTTTTTTTTTTAAAAGGGGATTTTTCCTTTCCTAGCAAGAAGTTTTTTGCTTCTCAGGACTTTTTGAAACTCTTCAGGGTCTCTGTTAATTGTGTTCGGTTGGATTAAATATTCGGTTTATTTTTCTCTTTTTAAAGAACCCCTGTTGTTTCTTTATTTTTCTTTTGTTTTCTTTAGAGCTTTAGGGTGAACCTATAAGCGTTAGATCCTCATGTGGATTCTAGTGAATCCCTGAATTCAGAAAGTGGTTTAGGGTCTTTGTTAGTATTGGGTTTATTTTCTCTTTATCTTGTTTATGCTTTGAAAAATTAAAAAGATCATTTACTTGTGATTTTCTTTCCTAAGGATTAAAAATAAACAAAAAATTATTTCATTTAGTTATGCATTTATGTTTGGTAGTTTTAGACTGTCTATTACAAAACAAAAGAGTTATTCTTCAAAGTCTCTTCTTTCCTATTTCCCTAAAAGTTTAGTACTTTGCATTTACATTGTATAACGAAAGGCGCATTCTAGGAAATATTTTGCATTATAGTATCTTGGAATACTATTTTGGAAAGTTTGCATTTACAAATATTTAAAATTTGTTCCTTTCAATTTGAAGAATCTAGTTTGCTTTTGCATGAATGCACAAAATTGTTTCTTCTCTTTCGTCTCTTGTAAACACCATAAGTTGCACGTATGTACCCTTTTGAGTAAATCAAGCCAATTAAAATCAATGATTAACACTTAAAATCAAATAGACTTTTGTTCGTAGGGTTCACCAAGTAGTCTAGGCTCTAGGTCCTTGAAATAAGTGTGGAGAGGAAACTCCTCAAGGTCATTTAAACAAACATAAGAGTCTGTGATATGGAGTTTCAGAGTCCAGTTTCATAAGATTCAAATAGGACCCCCCTCTAACACAAGGGATAAACACGAGGTTGTGTGAGGAAAGGTAGAGGAGATAACCCCTCCAAAGTTAGATCAAGCGTAGTGGGGATCGTATATTGAGGGTCATTCTTGGGAGTTACGTTGATCGCATTTGACTATGGAGCCTCATGGACCTCGAATCTATTTGATATCCTCAGTTTCCTTCTGGACCATTTACCTTCAGTACCCTTGAAAGGCTTCAGACTTTGTTATCCTACTCATTACTATCAACCCGACTATCGACTGTACCCGCCTGGTGATTGAATGCGAGATAGAAACCTAGTTTCTTGTTTTTAGAGACTTACACAGGTGACTGCAGGGGTATACCATGGTACCTAGGGTAGACGTCAAATCATGCCTTGCAGAGTATACCCATAGGTTTTTTCCTTATTTGAGTTACACTTACACCGGTAAGTTTATCTAGTGTAGATTGGCGTAACTATTCTTCCTGTCAGTCAGTTGTTTTCTTGATTTGTCGTTAGGAAATTTTTAGTGTGTTCTATGTGTTTCATGCTAGATCAACCTTACAATGTTGGTTGATCATTTCACAAGGTGGAAATAAACAGCTCTATCATTCGCGTAGGCTTCAGGGCCTTCTATCGGTTACTTTGGAATCTGCCACCATTGAGGCGCAGGATAGATCAAGAGGGTTCATTCGAAGCTACTGGGCCACATGAAACTATGTTCATTCCATATCCTAGAGAAGACTTTCCTACACTGAAGGACTCCATTGTTTCTAACCTCAAAGTTGAAGGTTTCAGGCCTGCAAACCCTCTGATCACTAACTTATCATTCTCGCATCTAATTCAAGTAGTCCCTCCTCAGGTGACTTCACCTAAACGTCGGTATTTTTTATGAGAGGCAATGGAAACAACTAGCACTAATTTGTTTGGGAGTCCTCATACTCCCATATCGGCTGTCGCACGAGGGGGTGTTGTACATCCTCCCCCACCTCCGTTTTCCAGGAATATGGTTGTTCAAAAACCCACTACTTTGGGCAGTGACACAATCCCTTCAACGACTTTGACCATTGTTCCCTCTATCCAGAATGCGTCTGGCTCTCCCTTTTCATATGGGATGTCAGGTTTTGACTCAATTTCAGTCCTAACCTACTCTACTATACAGACCATTGGTCTAGGGGTAGGGATCTCTAATTCTCCCTTGTAAGGATCTGTTGTGGCCACCATTGCCTCGTTCAATGCTATCCCTTACGGTGGGGGTCACATCCCTCCTTCATCCCCTTTGCTCGGAGGCACTTTCCAGCAGTCGATCAAGATTAATACCAACTCTAGTTTGTTCAGTGGGGGGATCCATGGACCTCAATCCTACATTACTCTGGTGGGGTCTATGCCTTTTTCTTTTGTTGGTGTGTTCGGAAATAAAACTTTCTCATCGTCTACATTCTTGGCTGGGGGCAACCCCATTTTTGGTCCAAAAGAACCTACGCAAGGTTTCATTCCTTTGCATGGAGTGATGATAGGAGTTTACTTTTCACAAGGTCTTGGAAATCCTTAGCAAGGTTCATTTCCTTCGCTAGGGATTTCGATCGAAGGCAACCCCTCCCACACTCAATGGAACCCCGAGCAGGATTCAGTACCTATGCCATGAGGGTAGACTGGGGGAATCCCTAATCAAGGTCCTTGGAATACTGTATAGGGAAAAATCCCTACACAAGGCATGTCATCCAACTATGGAAATCAACCAACAATGTAGAATCAAACGCAAGCTCCTTTTACTAGACAGTGCCACCATGGTTTCTACCAAAAACCTAGCCAACAACCAAACTTTTCCTCGCAACCTAGTGCCAGCCAAAATCTAGGCCCCTCTTTTCATTTGAATCCACCACAACCTAGACTACCTTTCCTGGAAAATATGCATTTGACAGACTTGTCAATACTGTTGAATGACCCAATCTGTCATGATCATCGTTTCCCCCCCATGCCAACTAAGTTTCTCTTGGACATCCCTAAGTTCGAAGGAAAGCCTGGCGAAGATCTAGGTGATCATGTTATGACATTTCACTTATGGTGCTCATCCAACTCGTTAAAGGATGATTTTTTCCAGTTGCATTTGTTTCAATGCACTCTTATAGGGGGTGTCGCGAAATGGTATATCAAGCTCGATAGCTCAAAGTACGCTTACTTTAATGACCTGGCTATGGTATTCTTAAATAATTTCCAGTTACCAATAAGATACGATGTTGAAACTGAGTTGTTGGCCAACTTTGAGAAAAGAAAATATGACCATATCTCATATCACATCCAAGAATGGGGACGAAGGAAGATTTTGATCAAATTTAAGGTCCCTCCCACATTGTTTCTTGAGTGGTTCCTAAATTCCTTGGTGCCTTGTGTATCCAAAGACGTCACGAATTCCAAGTTTTTTTCCGAAGAAGATGCTATCATGAGAGCCCAATAAATGGAGCTGATTTACTCTCGGTCTGGTATGCTATATGAGATCTTGCCCGATGCACCATGGTCAACATTCGACAATACCAAACAGAATTCTAGGCCTCACGCCAATGACATAGTAGGCTCATCACAGAGAAATCCCACTTATTAGTTGACTAATCAGTTACAACAGTTATCAATTCAACAGACTGTGGCCATCCAAACTCCTAGTTCAGTTTCCCCCATAACCCAAATGTCGGATCTACATAGTGTGAAATCAACAAATCCCAAGGGTAACCATCAAACCAAGGGAAAGACAAAACCTAAAAGAAAGAAGGGTAAGGGGGGTAAGAAGGCTAAAAATAATGTTGGCAAGGGAAAAACAAAAAAGAGGAAGGTGAAGTTTCTGTGTAATCTTTGCAAAAATGACCACTTAACTCACCAATGCCCTCGGCTTGAGGAATCCCAAAATCTATTGGCACAACAACAACCTATCATGTTAACCAACCCTTTTCCACAAGGGAAAAAATTGTCTCAAGCTTCCTCATCCACCAATGCGCCTGGGGGAAATCAAGGAGCCCCTATGCCTAATACTAACAACGAAGACACAAACGTTTATATGATGAATTCTAAAGCTCATATGCAAACCAAGGCTCATAATTACAGAACAACGTAATCTATTGATAAAGACAAAGAAACCTCCAACCCATTGCCTCCTCTTCAAATTGAGAAGATTGTGGGAGAAACTATGACTAGCATGCCTAAGGGTGCGTTCAAAAAGGATTCTCACAACCTGAATGCAACAGTTTCTCAGAATTACTCTATTGTGGAGGATCCGGTACAAACTCCTTGTGCAATGTTCTCTATAGAAGTCCTATAGAGTTTCCCCTCATAGAGGAAAACGTTGTTTTCTAGAATCTGAGCGGTCGAGACCACTAACTCAGGAATGATTTTTTTTTACCCTACAGATTATAAACGTCATCTTCCTCACCATGTCACATTTTAGATAGTAGTGGTGTACGCCACAAAATCATTGACATGGAACATTTTCCATATGGTGGTTGATGAGGGTGCCTCAAATTGCATGATGTCGTTGGCATGTTGGAAGGCCATTGGCCAACCTGAGTTGTCTACATCACCCACGTTGCTAACTTCATTTGACGGTCGATATTTCAGACCACATGGCATGATTCCCTCCTTTCCCATGTAGCTGGAGGGAAAAATTGTGTGCGTCGAAGTAGAAGTAGTCGATGTGCCTCTCGACTACAATATTTTGTTAGGGCGAAGTTGGACCTACGCCATGACAACGGTTGTATCCACCATTTTTTGGGTCTTATGTTTTCCTCATGAAGGCTAGATTATAATCGTTGATTAGTTATACTTCTCTCATCTTGACCCTTCATTGGGTGAATCTATGGTCCTGATTATTGACAACCCGCAGCCAGGTACTGTCAACTTAGGTGCCAAATTGTTTCCATCTTTAATGAGTACTTTTGATTATTCGTTGCCTGCCAATGATGTTAGGTTTATTTCGGTTGTCCCCGACCAGCCAAAGGCTACGATTTTTCAAGTCACGTCTTTTAGAACAAGTTACTTTAATGACCCATGGATTTTACCTTCCCCGTCGAATTTGATGGAAGGGGTAGGGAACCCTGGAATGGATATGCCCTTATATGTTTTTAAGGTTGCGTACAATATTGTCGAGCAAGCCTTAGCCAACCCTGATCCTGCTCCTCCACAGGAGCTAGATCCCATTCTAAAGCATGTTTGGGATCAATAATCTCTCACCCCTTACGATCCCATGGACTTAGTATTTCCCTCTAACGAGGTGATTTTAGAGGCAGTGAATGGATCAGACAAACCTTGGGACGATCTTCACCATAGATCCTATTTCTTACCCGAGTTGAAAAAAATAGAGGCAGGAGAGTTCATTACGATCATGAATGGAGATGCCTCTTGTCATGTTAACCCTCTGGCCATGCACATAATCTATGTCGAGGGAAACATGGAAAGTAAAGATGAAATGATTCCTATCAACATCTCCAGAACCCCCGGCATCATGGAAAACGTCTTCATCGGAGAATATTGTTCTCTCGAATAGATTCATATATGCATTGAATTATTTAAAGAGTTTCGTGACATGTTTTCCTAGTATTATGAGGAGATGCCAGACATTGATCCACTTATCGTTGAACACGAGATCACAATTTACCTCGATGTTAAGCCTGTCTGACAGAAGCTTCACTCAGTCAATACTCACAAGGCAGTGGTGATAAAGGATGAGGTAGAAACTCATCAAGGTTGGTTTCATCTATCTTATGCAATTGACGAAATGGGTGTCAAACCTTGTTCTTGTCAACAAAAAGAAAGGTAAGATTCGTGTATGTATGGACTTTTTTGACCTGAACAAAGCTTACCCAAAAGAAAATTTCCCAACCTCGTTCATTGACTAGATTGTCGATGAATGTGTGGGTTGTGAGGTATTTTATTTTATGGATAGTTTTTCCGGGTACAAACATATTCAAATCAAGACCGAGAACCAACATAAAATAGATTTTATTTTTCCTTAGGGTACATTCACGTACAAAAAAAAATTGTTTGGCCTTATGAACGTTGGAGCCACTTTTCAGTGGTCCATGTTGTTTTCTTTCCACAACCTCAAACACATAGTCAATGTGTATCTTGATGATCTAGAAGCATGTTCTCGTAAGAGATCCTATCATCTCTCCCATTTACAACTTATCTTTCAGAGGTGTCTCTACTATCAGATTCGCCTGAATCCAAATAAGTGTAGTTTTTGTATGACATCGAGACGCTTGTTAGGATTTATCATGTCAACTAAAGGGATCATGGTCGATCCTCTGAAGTTTGAGGCAATAGTTCAATTGCCTCCCCGATTCACAATCCCACAACTTCAAAGTCTACAAGGGAAAGCCAATTTTCTTCAATGTTTTGTTGCTAACTATGTCGAGATTAATAAAGGGATGAAGTTGCTCAACACTCTTTCGAAGAATTGAAATGTGCTCTAATGTCTTACCCTCTACTGTTGAAAATTATACCATCGGCATGGACTTGGTCCAAGATGATTATGCGCTCGAAGAGCATGTTATCTAATATCTTAGTCGAGGCCTGGTTGGACCAAAAATCAACTACACACATGTTGAGAAACTTGCTTTGGCAGTTTTTCATGTTCTCCAACGGTTCCATAATTACATCTTACCTCGCAAGACCACCTTCATAGTTTTCATCAACCCTTTTCAATATAAGTTAACATGACAGGTCATCGGCAGGAAAATCATTCGATGGATAGTCATCTTGCAATAATTTGACTTGTATTTTGTTTCGACAAAGTCTAAAAATTCCTTGGTATTTTTCGAACTAATATCAGAACTTCCAGTCGAGAGTGGTAATATTTTTCTCGAAGAGTCACTGATCAATGAAGATGTTTTTATTATTGCATCTTTGTACCCTTGGTATGGAGATATACCTATGTATATTATGACTTTGAAGTGCCCTTCTTATAATTCTCATGATGAGCATTGACAAATACGTCATCAAGCGCGGAACTATCTTATCCTCCATGATACTTTATATCATCGAGGAGTGTATTGCATTCTTCATCGATGTCTCACTCACAAAGTGGAAGAACTTGTTTTAAATGACTGTAACATAGGATCATGTGGAAGTCACATGTCTGGGTTGGAAACATCCCAAAATATTCTTTGCATTGGATACTTTTGTCCCTCGTTAATAAAATATTGTGTAGAGGTGGTAAAGAAGTGTCACACGGGCCAAATATTCTTTTGAAAGATGTGGGTGCACCCAACTCCCATGTTCTTAGTTATTTCTATCAGTCCCTCCACCAAGTGGGGGATTGATTTCACTACATTCCACCCAGTTTCATCTAGGGGGTATCACTATATCATCATAGAAGTAGACTACTTTACTAAGTCAGTCGAAGCTATACCGTCATTCATCAATGACAGGGAAATGGTAGCCCTTTTCATTTTTAACAATATTTTAGTCAGGTTCGATATTCTGAAGGAGATTATCCGAATTAACATCAAAACTAGGGTTTAAACAGGAACATTTGTCACCTTAATACCCACAGGAAAATGTTCATATAGAGGTTGTTAATAAGTCTCTCAATACTATTCTTCAATGGATGATTAATTCAGCCAAGTCAACTTGGCATTTGATGTTATACTCGACACTTTGGGCTTATCGAACTTCAGTCAAGAATGCTACTGGTTTTTCTCATTTCCAACTCGTCTACGGGTTGGAGGAAATCTTTCCCATAGAATTCCAAATCCCTTATCTTAATTTGGTAGTGGAACTATTTTTCGACACTACACCACTTGAAGAGTGTCTTTTATATCTTAAGCAGTGTCGAGATGCAGCTTTGGCCAATGAGGCTCACAAACAATGTGTCAAGTGTCAGTATGATCAGTCCATACACCCTCATATTTTCTCCGAAGGTGATTTTGTCCTGGTCTATGACCAAGATAAAGATCCCTTGGGGGAAGGAAATTTCAAACCCATGTGGTTTGAACCATTCATTGTTAAGAAAGTTTTAGAAAAGGGTGTCTATCAACTAGTTGATTTCAAGGGTAACTTTTTATCGGAGCCTATAAATGGGCTCTACCTTAAGAAGTATTATGTTAAGCCCTAATATTGGCTCATTACCCCTTAATTGGGGCATATTAGATTAGTAATGTTATTTATTACCCCTTAACTGGGGAATATTAGATTAGTAATTTTATTTTATTTATGTCGTCTTTAAGACATTAGTTGTAATTATACCTCCTAGTCTCCTATATATACCAAGGAGACATTTTCATTTTGAATCATCTTGTACTTGAACATTTAAGTGGGGTAAAAGGAGGTTTCCC
>JZKD02S1932405.1:371050-389227 GCA_000966675.3 Picea glauca
AAATGAGGTTGCCCCCTCGAAGAGGCTTATTATCTGAAATTATCTCTTTTTCAAGGCGTTGAGTACTTTTCCTGAGGTTTTTCTATGCTATATTGATGTTTGGTTCTTAACATATTACGCTTAGGTCGATTTCCTGAATATGAATTATTGTGTATATATATATATATAGAGAGAGAGAGAGAGAGATTTATACAGTATTTTATTTTTGTTTTATGGACGTGTAGTATATTTTGTTTCTTTTCACTGTGGCAGATGTCAAGTGAATCTGAGGTCTATGTTCGGTTAGCAGATGGTGCTAGATGACACTCTTGGAGGATGGCTTCTGCAGCTTGGTGATATTTAGACCTTTTGGTCAGTTGATGTCTTCTGGAGGTATTTTTCTGGGCGAAGCAACCAATAATGTTGTCATGTACAGTGTTGTAATAGAATTACTATGTGATGCCTTGTCACATGGTATTTCTCACCTCCAGGTTTATCTAGATGCTCAATTGGTCGTGTCTCAATTAAATGGAGTATATTGTGTCTATGATCCCACCCTTCACCGACAATTCCTTAGGGTATGTTTCTTAGAACACTATTTGATTATATTACTTATATTCATGTTCCTAAGATAATATAATCAACTAACTGGTACATTGGCTAATCTAGTATTATATTGGCATGTTTCTCACACATAAAAGTAAAAAAACACACATACACACACATGTAAACACATTTCTACAAAAATTTTATCCATAAGACAAAAAAAAGATGTATATATAATAATATGTCCCAAAAAATAATTTCATGAGTACAAAGTGGGCCATAAAGACTCAAATAGAGTTTATATACATCCTTGGGCTCAAGCCCTCACTACAGAGTACAAAGAGTTCCCTCGGCACATGTTTGGTCCAATGATAACTATGGTATAGGACTATTGTCCCTACTATAATGAACTACGACGTTCGAAATACGTTGGAACAACTAGACCCAAGTCCTAGGCACCCCTACAACATGTGGCTGCATAGCCGAGGGAAGGTCCTTTATCTCTGCCATCGGCACTGTACGAGTGAGAGTTGTCAGGTTCCTCTCTACTCATCGCTTTACTCTCTCGACCTCTCCGACTAGGGGTCATTTTGCAGTTTTTGTTCCTCCTGCTCCTGTTGGTTTGGCATATGCTCAAGGAGGATGTCTGGTCCTGGTGAAGTCAGTCGATCGCAATGGTCCCACATCTGTATATAACAAATCATTGAGTTAGTACTTTGACATTACCATAAAAAGGATAATATTTAAAAAATTAAAAAATTAAATAACCTTAAAGTGTGTTTACCTATCTCTCTGCGCTCCTCGCCAGGGGGCATGGGCATATCAAGATCCCTCAGGAAACTAATCTCTGCATAAGGAAATTCCTTGATCACAGGAATCTGACGGTCCCACCAATCAAAATGTTTGTCGTCAAAGGCCTCATGAAATCTCCCCGTACCCTGTCTAGGCAACAATTTTTCCCACCTACACAATGTCGGAAAGGAGGCAATATGGACTCATACTATCTCCCTTGAGATAAGGCCTGGCACTCTCTCGAAAAAGAAAGCACACAATACGGTACCGAACCCAAAGTTATTGTTATTTCTTCTTTGGCAGACGATTAGTTTTTTCTTCGTGCATGTGAGCATGGTAGTGCTCCAGTCCAAAATAGTGGCATCTAGACACTGAACTGCACAATGCATCTATGCATGGGATGTCTGATGAAGTGTTGCAGATCACGTGATCTGCCCAATCATGAAGAGTACTATACAAATATTGAGGCTAGTGATATTATGTATTGGCACTTGAGATCATGTTTTCTCATTACATCGCAATGTAGTCCTCGATGTTCTACGGTCCTAGAGGAAAGTTTCTCAAGTTGACTAGTTCACCCCTCCTGGAGAGTTTGGTCAAAAAGTAAATGTCCTCTATCATCGGAGTCAATGATTGACCCTCTAGCATGAAGGCATCTACATCTATATGCCAGTACTCTATCAAGTGGTTCATTAATCTCGGTTGTGCCCTCATGAATGGAAACAGGAAAAATTTCCACATACCACATTGTTTAAGCATGGAAATATCCTCTGGAACCTCCTCTACCAAGACATCTAATTCTTCATGTTCCCTTTCCCATTAATGAACATACATCCTGTTGCAAGAAAATGGTGAGGTTAGCCCCTTGTTTCACTTTTTTTGAAAGTTCAAAAGATGTATGTAGGTTGTCTTAAAGGCAGTCACGTGTGTATGTGGGATAAGTGTTACATTGTCTACGTACATACATGTGTTGGGCATGGACAACCCGCGTACACACAGGCCCGACCCTTTTACAAGGGAGCGAGCCCTCCAAACAATAAATTCATCAATAAATTATGGATGAAAATGAAAGGAAAGGTTATTTGTACTTAGTTGGTTCAGGTGTGAGGATCTTCCGTCCTCCATAGCTCCTTGAATTCACGTTTTGAGGAAGAGGGTTTTTTGACCTTTTGGTTATTTTCCAAATTGCAATGGTTAAAATGAGTTGTCCACCTCTATTTATAGACTTTTTTGGCCCTTTTTTCCCCAGTTTGGTCCTCTTTTTCCTTTTTCTTAGCTCAATAGATACTTGAGTTCCTTTTTGAGAGATCTTTGGCTTGTTCTAATGAATTTGTTCTTTTGGTTTGGTGTTTTCTTGAGATGGGTTACACTTATATAATCCCGTGGTAAAAGTCATTTTTTGACATTTCCATATACGTTAGGTTTTCACCACCCTTCATTTTGCATATTGTTAACTTTTTTCCTTTACCATAGGATCAATCCCACCGAAGTGTGACATGGAACTTCCTCTGCTTATTTAGAAGTGTCATAATTAGGTGGTAGAGACTTCTTCTACATGAATTCCCTAGGTAGATCCTTTGTTGCATTTTGGTGTCCATGTTGTGAGTTTTCTCCAAAGGCTTGACAGTCCTTTTATTCCCACCATGATTACATTTAGAAGCCCCGTTCTTCTTCATATTTTCTAGCTCTTACCCAAGGGACTCTCCATAAGCATAGTTTGGCTTCTTTTAGGCTCGCTTAAACTTTGAAAGAAACATCTAACAAGAGATTATTTCTTCTTTATGGTCTCGTCTAGATTAATTAAGAAAAGAATCCCCCCTAGAGTCTTCTTTAACCCCTTTTTAGACTCTCTAAAATTGAAAAGATTGTCGAGCGACCTTGTTTCCCTTCACGCTTGTCAAACTCAAATTTGAAGGCACATATGTCCAGTGATATTTTACCCCTTTTACGGTCTGGACTGTTAACAAATAAAGGTACTCCCTAGGAGCTTTGATTCTCTAGGATATTATTCTCGGGCATAAGTTTAACCCTTTTTCGGGCCCGAGGGACTAAATTTTCGAAAAAGGGACATTCTCCTTGGTTTTGGTTTATCTCTTTTTCGGGCCTTGGAGATTATCTACGAAAAAGGAACCACCTCGGATCCCATAGTTAAGCTATTTTCAAACTCCCTAAATATGAAAAAATCACTGAGTGACCTTATTCCTTTCACACTCGTTAATTGGTCCAAAAATAATATCTATTTGGCATAAGTTTAACCCTTTTTCTAGCCAATAGATTATTCAAGAAAAAGGTATGCCTTGGGAGACATGTCTCATTGGGAGAGTTCTCTTAAGTTATATTTTATACATTTTTGGGCTAAGGAGACTAAACTTAGAAAAAGGTTTTGAGTCCATAGTTAAGCTCTTTTCAAACTCCTTAAAATTGAAAAGATAGTTGAGTGATCTTGTCTCAATCACACTCATTAGAACGGTTTTGAAGAGATGTCCTTTCGGTATATGTTTAACCCTTTTTTGAACCGGCTAGACTAATTACAAGAAAGGAACACCATGGAGTCATCTTTTAGTGTTTTTCAGACTCTCTAAACGTGAAAATCCTACCGAGGTTACCTTCTTTGGGATCGTAAAACTTCACATGGAAGGAGTCTTGTTGTGGCATACTTAATCACATCACATGTCTCATCCTTGCATCTTTGTCCTAATGTCAGCTTCATGTTTCTATTAACTAAACTTTCAAAGCATTCCTTAAATGAAAGCCTTGTAGTATTTTTTTTCCCTTGCAATCTGACACCTTGACCCATGGAGGAATTTTCTCGAGTGTCCTTTTCCTGCACATGTCTCCTTGCACTAAGCATCAGTATGTTCCATGCGCTTGGAACTTGTTTTCTTGCCCACGACACTCGTTCCTCCTTTGTAACATAGCATTCTTTTATTCTTTTTCAAGCTCATTATAAATTTGAAAAAGGCAAAAAAATCAAATATTCCAAAAAGAGGGGAAGGGATACACATTCTATTTTTTTGGAAGCAAGATAGTCACCCTTGGAAAAAGCACATCCTTTCATTTGTTCACCAAGCATTGGGATCTAGTATGACCTTAGGAATTTTTTCTCGTTGCATAGGGTTGTGTCCTCCTCCATTTGGTTACTCTTCCAAACATATGAAGAGTTTGTGGTGCCTCATGTATCATAGACTTATGTCAATATTACGCTTCCTGAGTCTCATCATTTTTTCGTGATTTTTTCCAAGGGAAACTTTATCCAACCTGAGTTGGACATTATGTAGTTTATCTCTTGACTTTCATGATTTGGCCATCCCAAGAGTCCATTCAAGTTCAGATTCAAAATCAATGAATTTATGCGCCTGATGATCGAGATCCTCTAGTCTTTCCCTGAAGGCATGTCGAAGACCTCAGGGTAGCGAGTCTTACACTCCTATTGTACTCCTACCTGATATTTTGAAGATATTAAAGTTGTTTCTCAAGAAATTAAGTCCTCATCTCCATCCATAGGCATCGATGCTTCTTGAAGATATGTATCATATTGTACTTGTATATCTTCAAATGATCTTGAGATGTAGATCGGTTGTGTATTGTTCGCAGCTGCACTTTATATAGACATTTATATTTTGTCTCGTAGTCATATATAACATAGATCTACAGTGTACTTGATTGGAAGCCATGCTTAGTTCATATCGAGCATGGGTATGCCCACCTCGGAGATATTATCATTTTTTTATAGATGGCACACTCATGAACACTCATATTGAGCTCACTCAACTCTATGCCTTCCCACTCGTAAATATTTTGTAATGTATTTCGACCATCAATTTCTCTTCTGACCTGACACATTAAGGGGCATATGTTATAGTCTAAAAGAGATGTATCTCTGCATACAAGACATTGACCTTTCCAATTACATACTTTTCCAAAAGACTATTGAGGATTCCTCTTAAAAAACCTTTTTTTGGATAGTGTACGCACTCTGCTGCACTGATAGACCACGTACACACACGTATTTCATTCTAGTTAGACCGCGTACATACGTGATTTGCATGCTAATTATCCTGTGTTTACCTCCAAAATTTGCAAAAAATATAAACTTGCATGAAATTTGGTGAAGTTTATGGGATATGGAGGTTTTCCTAACCATTTTACCCCTTGTAGCCCATCCCCAAACCAAATAACCATATTTTTCTCATATATAAGGAGGTTTTGGGGAGTCATTTAGAGATACAATAAAGAGAATAAAAAAACTCTGCCAAAATCCCTTCCCCTTCTTATCCCAAGATTCCCATCCTATTCTGAATTTTGGCCTCAACCTTCCCCTCCATCCCTTTCTCCTTATGCAACCCTCCCTCCTTCCCTAGGTGATAAGTTGGTTGTGAGAAGCTAACGTGGGATTGATGCACTTGGATCCATGATAGAGGAGCTCGAACCTGGTTCATGGAGTGATTGTCGACAAAGGTTGTAATCCTTTTTATCTTAAAATTGAATAAAAGAGTTCATTCTTGTCCCAAAACCCTATGTCTACATGATTTTGTTGATTTGTGCATTTATATCTATGTATAAAATTTTAAAGTGATTAGTAGAGATAGTATATGTTGTTGCATTGTATTCCTAACCTTTTGCAAGTAAGCTTTGGGAGGAAACCAATAATCTAGGAGACAGCAATAAGCGAAAGAGGTCGACACCAACCGTAAGGACTAAAGGTGCACTCGTTAATCCTCTTCCCTCTCTTTCCCATCACTTATTTTAGTTGGTTTTTGGGTAGTTTAAGGGTAGAATTATCTTTTAAAGGAGTTAGCACTCTGCCTAGGGGGGTTTCCCCATAGAAGAGATAGAATGCGAGACTAAGATATAGATGGGAGAATGTAGATATAACAAAACACAAGTACCTTTCTGTGCAGAGGCCAAGGTGGACATCAAGTCATATATTAAGGAATTTGATACCATCAAACTAAACCAATGGCTATAGAAAATGGAGGTATAATTCAACATGCATGAAGTAACTGGGAAAAAAAATATTGCATTTGCTCGATTGAATCTTGAAGGTCATACTTTGGCATGGTGGGAGAGTGATGCAGCAAGAAAAGAACTAGGAAATGAGTCACTAGTAATTGATTGGGAGGTGTTAAAGGAAGTTATAAAATCCTAGTTATATCCAATTGAATATGAGGAGAACCAATAGATTGTATGGAATTACTCCAGGAAAAGGCAAGGACAATTAATGCAAGAGTTCACCACAAAGTTTAGGGAGAGAGTTATTCAATTGCGTCTCTCTCTCAAAATCCCAAATATGTCGATTAAGTACTTAGGGGCATTGATACCTCAAATTTAGCATCAAATAATTCTATTCAAACCAAATATAATTGATGAGGCTAGTATTCAAAAATAGTACCTCAAGGGAGACAAGTAGAAGCAACAATCAAGAACACACAAGCAAGCAGAACCACATGAGTAGTAGAAAAAGAAGAAAATAATAAGAAATGGAATGAGAAGAATATTGTACAAGTGACATAGGAAGCAACACCTTCCACTAAGAAATTCAAGGGATCTGATTGAAAGGAACATAATGAGGAGGACTGCTCGAAATTGCACCATGAGAAGCACCCTAAACATTTTTAAAATAAGAATAAGAAAGAATTGATAACAATGGATGTTAAGGAAAGGGTGGAAAACACCTCAAAACTAAAAGAGAAGATCAGTTGCACTAATATTCAGAAAGAGGTGGAATTATTTATTTGTAGTTGCAAGGAGGAGAAGGAGATGACCAAGTTGTTATACATCAAAATCCACATGAAACATAGCAAGTTTTATTGTTTGTTTGATCCTGGTTCACAATCCAACTTGATCTTTTCACAATTGCTTAAGAATCTTGGGATAGAGATGCAAGATCATCCACATCCATACCCCCTAGGTTGGGTAAGGAAATAAGTGTAATTGAATGTGAACAAACAATGCAAATTCATGTTTTCCATCAACCAAAACTTTGTCAGTGAAGTGGTTGTAGATGTGGTTCCATAGTGGGAAGCTTGTTCTTGTACATGAGAGATGTCATCGTTAGGACAAGAGAAAATCGGTATAGTCTAGTCAAGGATGGAAAGGAATATTCCATAAATGCACACAAGGATAAAGCCAAACTCTGTTTAATCAATTCTCACTAGGACAGAAGAATCATGGGTAGTGCAAATAAGCTTTCTTCGTTGTTTTTGAGAGAAGGAAAGTAGTAAGGTGAAGGAAACAAGTTGGAGATGAAGAAATTCCTGGAAGGATGTAAATTGTTATGTTTTATATTCTTTGCATGATTGTGGGTCCCCTTATTAAGGGTTTCGGAGGCAGATCCCTCAAAACAAAATTGGGGGTTTATTCATCAAATTTTTGGGTGGTTTTTTTCCTTTAGTGGTTTAGTGGCACATTGTATTTCAGCCCATTCTTTTCTAATCCTAATGAAGGAATATGATCTAGGTGGATATTTTTTCCCACCCACCTATTCCACTTGGACCCCCACCATTTCTTCTTCCATTTTTTTAGTTTGCGCACAGTTTACTATTTTTAGCAGTTTTTCGGGTCCTCAACTTCCGAAGCCGTTTTGAGGCCCTAAATGACATTTTTTTGGCATCAAACTTCCGGCAAATAACAATCCGTTCTGGACTTGATATTCGCTTTCAACAGTTGTAGTCCTGAGATATATATTTCTAACGATGTATCATGTGCGTCAAACAAAGATAATATGCTAAAGTTCTGACCCCTGGAAATTAATGTACCAATTTACCCCGACGGGGCCCATATTCTGGCATTTCATCTCCTAGGAATAGGTTTTTGGATGTTTGGGGTTTTCCATTGTTTATCAATAATATATAGGCCTTCGAGCCTCATTGTAACATAGAGGTCAGAGGCCAGTAGCCACCACATCTCTTCTCAGAGATAAGCTATTGGTGCCCTAGCTAGTTTATTTCCATTCTATCTATAAGCATATTTCAGTGATTTGTTATTAATGAAATGAAGTTTTATTTCCACTGCATCTTTGTGTTTATGTGTATTTATGTATTTCATTGTGTTCCTGCATAAATCAAGATCAAAATTAAGGTTGTAATCTAATCTGGGTCAATAGATTAGGGGATTTTTGGATACCGCAAGATCCTATATATTGTATTGTAAAATATGAAGTTGGATAATGAATAGAATTAGAGGTGTGGCTCTAAAATAGCTTGTTGGTTTTCCCAGTTGGATTTCCAGGGTAATTTTGCCAGCCAATGATGATTTTTTATTCTTATTACATTCAAAGTTACCACAAACATATTATTTCTTTTTGTAGCTACCATCACCTTTCATTTGTAAATATTTATGTTTCTGAGTTTCGAGGAGATGATTGGGTTAAGTTTATCTTATTGAGTTTTCTCATTTACATTTTTGTTTGTTTTTATTTAAATTGATGACCGTAAGCATGAATTTAAATGTAAAACTTGGGCTTGGTTTCATATCTTTTACCTTAGAAATCTCATTTTGAAGGCACCCATATATGGTTAAAATTCAAGTCTTATGGACTTATTGATTAATCCACTATCAAAATATTTGTATATTATGGGTATCGTGACTTCATTGGTTCTATGGTTTATTGTTGATTTAATTTGTTAAATGTTTGAATGCACAAAAATGTTGTCTTAACAGTTTATATAGTTCTCATGAGCTCAATTGTCATATCATGATTCATATCAATTGGTACAGGCATGTTGTACCTACGTTTTCAATTTACTTTGTTGGCCTGAATATTAATGAGACCATTCATTATGAGAATTGGGGTTTTGTACTGTGGAGGGTTTGGCATTCATCATGCGTAATGGCCCATAGTTTTACGATCCCTCTGGTTTTCATTTTCCCTTACGCTTCTTTCCAAGTAATTATAGTCCCAAAACTTTGCAATTTTTGTGCCATTACATTTTTCATGGACCTCTCTCTGTTCCTCGTCCTCTGGAAGACAAAACCTACACCCTGTGATATATGTTGTATCATTTTCACAGTGGAAATGGCCTATATTTTGTATCGATCTGAACGTTTTCCAAGATATTATGTCCCATGATGATTCCATATATGACCTGAAGGCTCATGGGTGGGATGTGTTCCTCAAGAAGTTCAAAGGCTACAATCTCCAGGTTGCACAGGCTTTTGCACACACTTTCGACGGTTTTAGGGCCAAGGTCGGGGATGTACAGTTAGAAAGAACAGACGATTTCATAAGCAGGGTGACATGACTTCCATTGAAAGGAGAAAAGTGGTTTAAGAACGCTAAAATAGAGGATGTCCCATGGAGTTTATTCATGGCTTCCCGCAAATCCACTTATTATACAAAAGGTATTCCCATTGCTTGTCTAAAACCTAGATGGCATAGTCTCGTTTTAATTTTGAAATAGTTTGTCACTTGTGAAGGCCGGTATGGGTTGGTTTTTCTATACCACATTCGGTTGCTTATTATTTTCATAGGGTTTGAGTTGAATATGCCCTTATACCTGCAAATGAGCCTTTACAAAATTTCCAAGTGCTATAAGCGACAAAGCATAAATTCTTTGTTGAGTCTGTTCCATCATGGGCTCATTAAGATAATGTTGGTTTCTCACCTATCGTGAATCATTGATAGTTGGGAGGGTTTCTTGATCCGAAATGGCCTTGCCCAGGTTGACGATACAATCACCCCTCATTTAATTGTAAACCCCAGTTTGGATAGACTAGTGATCGAAAGCCATGTCTTCAATTTATTTGATGGATTTGAATTCAATGAACCAACTTCTATTGTTGATGAAACCCTTGTGGATAAAGAATTACCATGTAGATTTTCACCTAGAAGATCTTTGGAACAGGTAATTACCGAATTAAAAGAGAAATATCACCATGTGTCTATGAACGAGTCTAATGTGAACAATAACGACAAACCTGTTGTGAAGAATTTCCTTAAAGGAAAGAAACAACAGAGCTCGGATTTAAATTTTAGGAATAAGAAAGATGGTCATTTGATTTCTAGAAAATTAAGAAATCGAAAAAGTGATCATCTGATCTCGATCATTACGATCGAGGTCGACGATCATTTCTCAAACCGAGAGATAAACGATTTCTTGGCTCATGAAGACCCAGAAAATCAATGTCCCAGGAAAGAGGTTGTTACCCCGGTTGAACAGTATGATTTTGTGACTAAGCCACCCCAGTGTCTCAAGGGAAAAGAAGGTTTTGAAGGTATTAGTCACGACATGGAACAAGACACAGGTAAAAATGAAGTACCCATTATCGACTATATTCCACATCGTTCTGCCATTACCCCAGTCCATAGTGATAGCTGCCTAGACTGGATAGAGCGTTATTATAGAGATATTTTGATCTTACAGGCTCAAGTAAAATACTTGGCTACTCAAAATGCCCTATTGGAATGAGAGAACTTTGACTTGAAATCACACACAGAGAGGGAAAACAAAATATCCAAGAAGTCCAAGAATATCATAATAAAAAACACAACCAGTTTCAAAGCCATTATAAATTTCAAATTGTCAAATCCTTCATTTGCTAATTTCTAATGGTAAAACGATTTTGTTTTGATTTTACTTGATTCTTTTATGAATAATCAAAATAGGGAGATTTAATTTGATTTTTTTTGCTAATAATAAGACTAGCTACAAAATCTATGATTATGTAGCCAGTCTCTTTTGAATAATAATTAGTATCGTTATCTGAATATTAAATCAGTTTTTCTATCTACAGGAAATGGAAGATTATGATGTTGATTGCATGGAGAAAACACTTTGAATCATATGCTCAAAATATTCAGTAGTTTCTACCTTTTTATGTTTATAAAACTTTGGTTTATTTTTGACAAACCAACTCATGCATGAGTGGTAACTATTTTCACTATTTTTGTAATATTATCTAATTTTTGTGGATTCAACTCTATCTTGTATTATAAGATCATTTGAATCCTGAACTATTATAAATATTGTTCACCCCTAGTAGTGAAGGGATCTTTTTGTTTGGACACATTATGGACATATGACTTTCAAGACTAATATGGAGAAGTTGTTCACCCCTTGGCTTTAGACTAGTGTGGAGCTTACCCATTATGTTTTTCCTTTATCTTATGGAATTTTAATACGTTTATACATCTTTAGTCTTATCATCGTATGACATTTTTTATTATTCAACACTTTAATTTTGTCTATGATTTGTTTTCCTATAATCTATCTGTGATCAATATTTCATTTAAATATCGTGGATTTATGTTGGATATTGGATGATGTATTACATGAATGATTTGTATTAAGTTTCTTCGATTATAAGTGTTCATCATTATAATATCACCAGATCTGTATATTTACCAGTTTACTGTTATATTCTTGTTCCAAAACACCTTTTAGTTTGTTCTAGGAATGCTGGCACCATTCTATTACAAGTTTTCCTCATAGGAAGGACAGCTAGGAGCTTGAATTGCGCAGGGACATAGACTCGGTTTAGTTAATTAATTACAGGTTAGTTTATTCATATTTTTGTTGTTTAGTTAGACTATTTATCAATGAAATAGGAATAGTTTAAATTAGCTTTGATTGTTTATCTTTTCTTGTTTCAATTCTGTTTGATTAGTATTCTTCAATTCTTTAGATTTTAAATATTAAACAGAAAACATAAAATATATGTGTTTTCTTTATCTACTTCATAAACATTTTCAAAAACATCTATTTCGCAAGATATCTAGTAAATATCGCAAAATTGTATATACATTGTTTATAATCATATGCACATAGCATCTTTTTTTTGTGATTTATAATTACTAAATTTATATTCTTAGTATTATAGATTCATAGATTACTCTCATTTCTTTTATTTTTAGGACTTTAGTTGGCTAACAGAGCCATTAAACCCGTCAGGTCATTTCATTCCAAACAACTTGGGTTATTTAGACAACCCCAGTCTGGATTTGACCTTCCAGTTGACGGTGTGTCATTTACGCCCGTCAACAAATGGCACTAGAAGGAGGGCCTGAATTTAATTCATGGAACATGGAGGTCGCAAGAATCCTCCCCCACACTTGCACTCTTTTCGTTACATGTAGTCACTCAGAAAATAATGTTACACTTGAAACAACAACTACCTCAAATGATAACCCTGATATTCCCGTTAAACTGGTGACACCAGCTCCTCAAGGGGTCGATGTCCAAGAGATTGTTAGTTAGTCACTCATAAGAACTCATAGTGCCTTAGCCCGTATTAGACAACCTGGTAGGCCACTTAATCAACCCATTGATTTCATGAATATCAAAGAACAACTTCAAGGCACTGGTCTGCCCGAAAACCCTTTAGGTGGAAATACTACCAATCCTACTGAAACACTCATCCCTAGAGCAGGAGGATCCAGTATTCTACCATCTCCACCTGATTATTCTCCATCCTCTTCAGGAGGAGAGTCTTGAGATGAAGGTATCTCTTCATCAGAACCATCTCAGCCTTCGACACCACCAACTCCTATGGAAAACCAAAATAATCCCGCCAGACCTTGGCTTGATCAAGATGTTGTGGTTTTACCTGGACCCCAACACCCATTACCTAATCATCCGGAGAAATGACTACCTAAATTCGATCCAGATTCAAAGCAATCCATTGAGGATCATATCAAAAAATTTATGTTGGCCATTAGACTCTGAAATGTTGAACACGAGGATGTAGTATGCATATTATTTCCTTATACTTTTGAGGGAAATGCCTCCACATGGTATTTTGCTCAACATCCCCAGACCATTGTCTCTTGGGACAAGTTTGAAACTTGTTTCTTGGAAAAATTTGGAGATGATAAATCTCCAGAAGTCTTGGTTATGGAACTCTCCAGCTTAAAAATGAATCGTAAGGAAAAAGTAAAGGACTTTAACCAAACATTTCTCACATTAAAGAACAAAATCCCTGCTGATTCGATGCCCGCATAAAGTTTAATGGTTGCATATTATGCTGAAGCCTTGCAGAATAACATATCCATATGGGTTAAAAGGTCCAATAAAAATACTTTGTTAGAAGTCTTTGAGGAGGAAATTCAAATTGAGAAACAAATATGGAGATTAAAATATAATCTCAATAGTGAAGTTGAAACATCCTCATCCTCTAAAAGGAAAATAGAAATTCTCACTAGGCCTCCTCAAACTAAAAATCAACAAGAAACTTTAGACTTAGAGAGATTATAAAAAGCTTTCCAAAACCTATCCAATCAGGTCGTTGACTTGAAAAGATCAGCCGAGGAGGCATCCACAAGCAAAGGAAGTTTCAAACCTCCTTTCATAAAGTCTTTCCCTCCCAACTGGCCAAGCCCGACCATAGAAGGTCTAAATTTCAAAAGTTTACAATATGGCTTGCAAACTATCTTAGAAGCACATGATAATTTTTCTTTTGGTCCTCCTGAAAATTCTGACGATGTAGTTGAGGAAGAGGTACCAAAAGAGGAGAACTCATCTCCCCCTATTTTCGGTCACTTGTCGGACATTATCTTCCAAGCAAATTTTGAAACTGTCCACCTCTACAACACAAGAAGCAAAATGAAAAACAAACCCCCTTCTGAAGTAAGTAAAAATGTGTTTCTGAAATAGTCAAAGAAAACTGAAATTAAACAAAGCTTAGCAGCCCCAGTTTTAGAATATGATTTAATTGAAGATCTAAAAAAATTGAGGGCTAATATTTATGTTTTTGAATTGCTGAAATTTCCCCTTATTTTGCAGAAAATGCTTCAAAGCATCGTTGAAAATAGTAAAAAGAACGATCCTAGAAACAAAAAATCAGTAGAAATTAATTCAAATGCAGCTAAAAATGTCCCAGCTAAAAAGACATATGAACCTCTAGACAAAAGGGTCTTAGCAGAAAAAACTGTAGCAAATGTAGATAAAATTGTTTTAGGGACAACAAAAAAAAATCAACAGAATTTTGTTGTTAACACTCAGAAAAATGTCCCTCCCTTTCTGTTAACCTTTGAATTTTTTAATAGAAATGTACATAATTGTATGGTCGATTCCATTGCATCATCAAACATGATGCCTCTATATTTATGCAAAAACATTAATGCAGAAGTTAAACCTTCTGATCTCAAAATCGTTCAGCGAGATCGAACAAACGTTAAAGCAATTGGTGAGCTTAAGAATGTGTTAATTAAACTATCATCCAATCCTAAATTTCATCAGATAATTGTTATTATCATTGTTGATATCCCTGAATTATATGGTCTGTTTTTTAGAAGATATTGGTCAGAATAGTTGCACGGTTACTTTTCCACAGATTGGTCTCACTTGTGGTTTCCTGAAAATGGACAGCCCAACAAAATTAGGATAAACAGAGAACGTTATATTAAGCATATTGTAATGGATCTAAATGATACAAATGAGTCTTTCGTTACATCTGCAAATTCATTTGAAACATAGGGAATGAATACCTTCTTTGGTAATTTCGTGACCGAAATTTCTTCTATCATTGATCCTAGGCAGCAATATGAAGTTACAACCTATACTTAGACACCATCTCTGCCAAGTATGCCAAGTACTACTGACGATGCGCAGATCTGGTCCTTATACTTTGACGGATCCAAATCCAAAGAAGGATCAGGTGATGGTTGTATACTCATCGATCCCGCAGGTAATAAGACTTTTATTGCTTGCTGGTTAGAGTTCGAATGTACTAATAACACAACTGAGTACGAAGCACTACTACAAGGACTTAGGAAATCACTGGATATGGATGTGCAAAATTTGATAGTATTCAGTGATTTGGAAATCATGGTTAAGTAGGTAATAAATTCCATACATTGTTTATTACCACACCTGAAAATCTACCAAACCAAGGTATGGAGTTTGATGCATAAATTTTCAGCATTTAACATAAATTCCATTTCTAGATTGAGTAATTCAGAAGTTGATTTATTGGACAATGTTTCTTCTAAGCTATCGCACATTGAAGGTCTTTTCCCTAATGCATTTTCAATTGAACTGTGGTTTAGGTCGTCGATCCTGGATAACATCACAAATTGGAGAGTATTTGATGATGACTAGCAGATTATCAACTTTCTGCATATGGAAGACACCTTCCAAGGTGCAATCATTAATGAAGGAACTCATGCTAAGAACCTCTAAAACTTCACAGTAATATTTGATCCCCGATCTCCCAAATTGACGTCCGCGCTGGTAAACTCTATCCCTAGATTTGTTGTAAGACTAGAGAAATTTTATGACTTGCATTATAAATTTAGAGGGACAGTCAATTGTAAAACTAACAGTTCCTCTTTAATTTATGAAACGGATAATTTAGGAACAAAGGATAATCCTCAAAATATTAATCTGGGAAAGGGATGTTCCGAGCAAGAAAGATCCTCTTTTATAAATTTATTTAAAGAATTTAAAGACGTTTTTGCTTGGATGTATGATGACTTGAAAACATTTGACCCTAACATCATACAACATGTTATCCCTATGAAACCCCAGACTCAGCCTTTTCAACATAAATTCAGGAAGATGCACCCTAAATTGGAACTAATTGTTAAAAAGGAACTAAACAAATTACTAATAGCAAAGATAATTTTCTCGGTTAGGCACACACAATGGGTGTCTAATTTAGTCCCTGTAAGGAAGAAAAGTGGTGAAATTTGACTCTGTGTCGATTTTCAGAACTTAAACTGAGTGTCTGATAAAGACAACTACCCCGTTCCTCCAATGGAACAAATTCTACAGCAGGTGTCTGGTTCTAAAATACTATCTCTGCTAGATGCTTTTTCAGGATACAACCAGGTCCTTATGTCTCCCTCAGACCAGCTTAAAACCACCTTTCATACCGCATGAGGAACTTATGCCTACAAGAAAATTCCCTTTGGACTGATAAACATCGGTGCCACTTTCTAGAGAGTAATGGATATTTCTTTTCATGGCCTCATTAACCAATCATTCATGGTCTATCTTGATGATGTCATTGTCTTCTCTAAACACAAGAAAGATCACTTGTCTCACCTTAGGAATTTCCTAGAACGATGCCGCAAGTTTGGCATATCTCTCAACCCTAAGAAATTGGTCTTTGCAATGGAGAAAGGAAAACTGTTGGGATTTCTAAACTACCCCCTCCTTCTTCCAAAAAAAACATGTAGTCCTTTTTGGGAAAGATTAATTTCATCAGAAGGTTTGTCCCAAGATTCTCATAAATGGTTAGATCATTACAAAATTTAATTAAAAAGGATTTTTTGTATCGTTGGGGATCACAATAAAGTCAGGCTTTTGATTCAATTAGAAAAGAAATAATAGAGGCCCCTTCCTTGATGAGTCCCGATTTTTCTCAGGATTTCACTCTTTACACCTTTTCTTCTGACTGATATTATGTTGTTATTCTTACACATAAAAATGATGAAAGCAATGAGATACCCATTGCCTTCATGAGATCAAATTTTAAAGGAGAAGATCTTAATTACCCAGCAGTAGATCAGTAGGAATATGTTGTTTTCAAAGAAGTGAAACACTTTCGGTCTTACCTATTGAAATCTAGAACCAAGATTATCGTTCCTTACCCAGCTGTAAGAAACCTGTTAGTACAAAAGGAACTGGGTGAGAAAAGGGAAAATTGGATGACATCACTACAGGAATATGACCTTGAAATAACCCCTACACAAATTATTAGAGGTCAATGCATGTGTAAACTAGTGTCTGATTCAATTGAAGAACAAGAAATTCAAATAAACACCTCAATTGTGAATCAGCATAACGAAAAACAGATCAGTTGTGCACAAGCTACTTCTAATTCTTGGTATGATAACATTAAATTTTATTTAACACATGGATCTGCCCCTCGCAATCTTGATCCCAAAAATAGAAGAGCACTTAGGATTAAATCTGCATCTTTCTAGTTAATAAATGATGTATTATTTCGAAGGAACTTTGATGGTGTTCTTTTGCATTGTTTGGAAAAGGAAGAGTCAGGAAAAGTGCTAATTGAACTTCATGCAGGTGAAGCCAGTGGTCACTTCGGTGGAGATATGTTGGCGGGCGAAATTGACCATCCGTCAACTGGGAGAGTGGAACCGGTCCGAGGTTGTCTAAATAACCCAAGCCATTTGGAATGGACCACCCTGACAAGTTTAACGGCTCTGTTGGATGCTCTAAGGTCTCCTATGAAAACCAAAGAGAAATGATCTGAGCTAAGAAATCTAACTAATCTAAATAAAACAAACTAAACTATAATTGAATACAAGAAACTAACTAAAATAAAGGAAACTAGAAACTAATAAAACTAACTAAACTAACTACACTAATCTAATTATAAACTACTAACTATTATATATACAAGATACTAATTATGATTGTAATAACTCAAATCAACTATCTAATTATCAGCTACAATATTCCTTATTCACAAATGTACACTATGAACAACCCACAAATTTGATTAAAACCTGCAAAACTCATGTGTTTTCTCCGCTCGAAGACAGCCAAGAATTTCTTTTTTATCTTTTATGTTTTATGAAAAGGAAATAAAAACTACTGAAATTAAACAATCTAATCTATATTACTGAAATTAAACAATGTAATATAAATCTAACTAAACTATCATTTATATTAAACTACTTAACATAAACAGTAAACATCTAACTAATTGACCTGGAAACGCTCCAAGTCTGCCCTGTGTAAGATGACTTCTTAAGTTGGTTGGAGGAAGAAATTCACACCATTTAGTCCTTAATATTTTCGGAAACGATCAGCTATGCTGCTTCTTGAAGTATCTTACAGGACAAACAAGACATAAAATAAAATCATAACAATCTTATGATGATAAATCTCTGCAATAAGGGAAACCTATTATGCAGAAAACTTATATAACAATTCAATCTACGAAGAA
>JZKD02S1932405.1:400288-429617 GCA_000966675.3 Picea glauca
AAAGGCATGTGGGCCCCGTTTGGGTAAGTTGGTGCATCAACTTCCCGGGGTCGTAACTTTTGCATACGATCTCCGTTTTAGGCGTGTGATAGCTCATTGGAAAGGTATCGTCGAGTAGATTAATTTTGGGTCCTCAATCATTCCTTTGGCTATCATTAATAACCTCGATCTCGAAAAACCTTCATTTGGGCCCTCAAAATGGCCCTGGAAGTTAAAACCTGCTAAAAATAGTAAATTGCCAAAATGGCCAGAAAACTGTTTTGAGCCATTTGGAAAAGATGGGTGGCCCCCGATATCCACCTGGATCAAGAGGCCTCACAAGGTAGCCCCTCCAACCCATCTTATGCAGAAGTAACAAGGAAAAAACCAGTGGATAGCTCGGGGTCTTCATAGGATGAAGCCTTTGAGCGCCCCTCCAAAAGAGCAGGCAGGAAATCCCACAAAGAATTAAGGGAAGAGGAGGCAGAGAGACTCAAAGTTCAAGGAAGTCAGCCCACCATAGAAATTTCCATCGGAAGAAACACCAGATCAAGGCCTAAAAAGGGAGGCCCTGCTCCCCCTCTTCAGTAAATCATGAAGCTCGCCTCTTGGAACTGCAGAGGATTGGGGAACGCCTCCAAAGTTGAAGCAATCATGGACCTCCAGAAAATAGAACCTTCAGACATCCTCATGCTCCAAGAGACGAAGATAGAAGGCCGAGCGCTTCTAGACATTAGCAAGTCAAAGTGGAAGAAAAGTGCAGGCAAAGCAGTAAGTTCAAGGGGCTCTTCCGGAGGGCTGGCAACTCTTTGGACAGAAGACTCATTTGTGCTCAACAAATCTCATGAAACCCAGCATTGGATCTTCACGGAACTGACACATTATGCAAGTAAGTTGAATTTCTCTCTATTTAATCTCTATGTCCCTGTCACTTACTCTGAAAAATGAGAATGCTGGGCCTCCCTCTCAGCATTTTTAGAACAGTATATCCCAAGTAACATTATCTTAGCAGGTGATCTTAATATAGTTCTAAAATCAAAAGAGAAAAGAGGTGGCTCCAACACCAGAGATCCGATGTTGACCTATGTGGAAGACCTATTGTAGCAATGGTATCTATTAGACTTCAGTCCCATACGCGGCCTTTTCACTTGGTCCAATAACAGATCTGGGACAGAGCATATCTCTTCTCGTTTGGACCAATTTCTGGTACAAGGCTCCCTTATTCTGGAGAAAAAGATAATCAAAACAATAATTTTACCCAAGCTGACCTCTGACCACAAGCCGATCCAGCTCCTCCTCGAAGATGAAGAAGATCTAGGACCCCAACCTTTCCGCTTCAGCCCCTTATGGATAGAGAGAGAAGGCTTTTTCGAAACTATAAAAGAAGCCTGGGCCAAATCATTTTCAGGGTCCTCAAGCTTTGTGTGGGAGCAAAAACTGAAGGCCACAAAACAAGCTCTGAAGGAGTGGATAAACAAGCCAGCCCCTACTCCAACCAGCATAAGGAAAGAAGCAGTGGACACTTTGGAGACCCTGCAAACAGAAATGGAAAGTAAAGAGATTACAACTGATCTCTTGGAACAAGAAATAAAAGCCCAATCCTCAACATATCGATCCTTCCGAAAAGAAGAAGAATATTGGAGAATCAAATCTAGGAGTCTGTGGCTGAAAGCAGGGGATTGGAGCACCTCAGTCTTTCACAGACAATATAGAGCTCGACTGTCCAGGAACCACATCTCAGAAATAAAGACAACAGAGGGTCAGGTCAACAAAGTCTTCACTCAAGTCAAAGCTACAGTGGATAGTCACTTTAGAAACCTTTTTAGTGAGGGAACTTAGGCCTCCGAAGGAGAAATCGCAGAATTCCTCTCAAATATTCCTCACCTAATGATACCTAAAGACAACGCTACCCTCACTAGCGAGGTAACAGAGGAGGAAATCATCAAAGTTATCTGGTCCATGGAATCAGATAAGGCCCCTGGCCCAGACGGATTCACGATACATTTCTATAAAGTCTGTTGGAACATCATCAAAAGAGATCTTCAAAAAATGATAAAGGGGTTTATGAGAAAAGATAATATCGGTGGAGGAATCAACTCCACTTATCTAGCATTAATCCCCAAAGATTCCAACCCAGAAACATTTGCCAGATTCAGACCCATATCACTTTGTAATGCATCCTATAAAATACTGGCTAAATTGCTAGCAAGTAGGATCAAGCCTCTTCTCAAGAGGCTGATCTCCAGCCCCCAAGGAGGCTTCGTGGAAGGCAGACATATTCTCGACAATGTCATTCAAGTCCAGGAGACAATCCACTCCAGCAAAAAGAAAAAAGAGAAAGGTATGCTGATTAAATTAGATATGGAAAATGCGTTTGATAGAGTCAATCGTTCTTTTCTCATCAAGGTTCTCCTCTCTTTCAGCTTCTTGCCCCATTTTTTCTAGCTTATTAATGCCTGCATCAATAACCCTTGGATCGCCCCCCTTGTCAATGGTCGCCCCTCTAATTTTTTCCAAGCCCGGAGAGGCATCAGGCAGGGCTTCCCCCTCTCTCCCTTCCTGTATATCTTATTGGCAGATACCCTCAGTAGAAAACTCTCAGCTGAAAGAATTGTTGGCTCTCTCCCTGGCCTAAAATCCTCCTCAGATGCCACTTCTATGAATCATGCTCTCTTTGCAGATGACTCACTTCTCCTCGGAGGTGTGTCCCCTGGAATAGCTAAAGCCTTTGATTCGGTCCTAAAAATTTACTGTAGAGTCTCAGGTGCTCTTATGAATGAGAGAAAGAGTGAAATCTACAGTTGGAACACAGGCCAACAAGAGCTCAATAACATCACAAACATCCTGGGCTTTAGCGGGCATGCAAGCTGGGACCGGATTGAATACCTCGGACTCCCTATTACAAATGGAGTCAACAGAAGGATGCTATGGTCTAACATCATCTGTAAAATCAAAATAAAGATTGCAGCCTTTGGTGGCTATTGGTTAACCAAAGCAGGAAAATTCGTTTTAATCAAGTCTCAGTTGGTCGCGCTCCCAATCTACCAATCTGCATTTTTGTTGGCCCCCAGAAACATCATGGAACAGATCTCTAAATTAATAAGAGATTTTTTATGGCAAGGTGGGAAAGGAAACGAAAGTAAGATGCATTTAGCAAGCTGGGACCTGGTCAGACGGCCGATAGCAGAGGGGGGTCTCCAAATTCGCGATCCCTCCCTTGTTAATCTGGCGATGGGTGGAAAATTACTCTGGAAAATGGCCCACGAGCCCAATCACCCGACCAGTAACACCTTACTTTCTAAATACACCCGCAATTTTTCCTATAGAACCCTGCGTTTTGACTCCTCTGCCAACAGCACGCAAGTATGGAAACTATGTTGCAAAAGTAGCACCTTTTTCAATAAATCCCTGTATAGAGTGTCGGGCAATGGCAAGCGAATTCACTTGTGGCAGGACAGAATAATGGGGAGTGATCCATTGGAAGGGAATGAAGACATAGCATACATCAGATAATGGCTAGCATGCGCAGGCAAAAATAGACTGTATGATCTCTCGATCTGGGATTGCTGGGGAAAATGGGCCGGTTGGGATCTCAACGACATACTAGATTGGCTAACGCCTCAAAAAAATCTCCTTTCCGAATTGTTGGAAGGCGCCACTCCTGAAAATCACTATATGAGGGACGATTGGGCTTGGGGACTGTCAGGCATCTACACCACAGTAGCAGGATACAAAGCACTTCAGAATTCAAAGGACAGCAGCCACTCTCCAGCCTTCTGGAAGCTAGTCTGGGACAATCTAGCTCTCCCTAAAGTGAATTTCTTTTTCTGGACGCTTGTGCATAATAAACTACTTACAAGAGACAATCTAGAGAAAAGGAATATTCCAGGGCCTCATATATGCGAGCTATGCAGAATCAACCCTGAAACAGCCCAACACTTATTTCTGGAGTGTAATTTCGCCAAGGAAGCATGGAGGCTCTCCCTTTTGGACCTGCAGATTCCAGCCTTCCCTCAAAGCACTGTTGCAGAATTGTTCACCTCTTGGAACAACATCTATCCTCATGGCATCCCCACCAAATCCTTCTGGCGAAAAATTTGGACAACAATCCCCAAATTCGTTTGCTGGCAGTGATGGTTGGCCTATAACAACCAAATTTTTAATGGAAACAGACACTCTCCTCTTCAGGTTGCAGTCAAAGCTAAAGCATTCCTCTTGGAAGAAGCCCAACAACAGTACTTCAATGAAGACTCTCTGCTCTGTCCTGAAGAAAGGAGATGGCTTAGCCCGCTTGAGCCTTCTCCTTGCAAGCTTCTCCTCATTCCTCAGAAGGAAAAACTTGAGTGGAAAATAAGAGAACCCGAAGACGCTTTCAAAAACTGGTGGAGATCCCAAATTCTTACCACAATCTTCTTTGACGGGGCCTCCAAAGGAAACCCCGAGATCGCTAGTGATGGAGGGGTAATTTACACTTCGGATGGGATCTTAAGAGACTGCTTCTACTGGGGTCTAGGTCAGAAGACCAACAACCAGGCGGAGATTCTCGGCCTCCTCAAAGCTTGTCTAATAGCAAGAGAAAAGGGAGATAAAGACCTCCAAGTCTTTGGAGACTCAGAAATTCTTATAACGAAATTAAACACGGAGGACCCCTTCAAAGATGCTAGCCTCAATAAAATTCTGGGCAGATTGAAAAGAGTCCTTCAAGATTTCACCTCCTACAAGATCTACCATATACTTAGAAACCTGAATGGTGAAGCGGTCACATGGCAAACAAAGGATGTTCTCTCACGAAAGGGCAGATATTTATCAATGATGATAACTTCTATCAAACTCCTTGAAAATGCTGCAACTCATAAACTGAATATGCTGGTTGTTTTCTTTGTAAATGGAGCTGCCTAGGCAAAGACCCCTCCTATATTTTTTCAAATAAACAAAACTCATATCCGTTACAGTTAAAAAAAAAAAACTGCATTATTTCTGACTTATGATTGGAATGCTTTACGTGTTGTTAACTGTTTCTAAAAATTCATTTCATCTGACTCACCCTAAAATGAATTTTCTAGTGATGCAGAGATAACTACTTCACCTAGTATGTCGCCATTGTTGGTAGCCATCAATGATTTTTTATTCTTATTACAATCAAAGTTCCCACAAAGAGATTATGTCTTTCCATAGCTGCCATCACTTTTCATTTGTAAATATTTATGTTTACAAGTTTCGAGGCGATGATTGGGTTAAGTTTATCTTATAGAGTTTTTTCGTTTACATTTTTGTTTGTTTTAATTTAAATTCATGAATGTAAGCATGAATTTAAATGTAAAACTTGGTCTTGGTTTCATATCTTTTACCTGAGAAATCTCGTTTTGAAGGCACCCATATATGGTTAAAATTCAAGTCTTATGAACTTATTGATTAATTGACTATCAAAATCTTTGTATATTATGGGTATCATGACTTCATTGGTTCTATGGTTTATTGTTGATTTAATTTGTTAAATGTTTGAATGAACAAAAATGTTGGCTTAACAGTTGATATAGTTCTCATGAGATCAATTGTCATATCAACATTCATATCAATCGGTATATGCATGTTGTACCTATGTTTTCAATTTACTTTGTTGACCTGAATATTAATGAGACCATTCATTATGCGAATTGGGGTTTTGTACTGTGGAGGGTTTGACATTCATCGTGCGTAATGGCTCGTAGTTTTACGAGCCCTCTGGTTTTCATTTCACCTTATGCTTATTTCCAAGTAATGATAGTCCCCAAACTTTGTAATTTTTGTGCCATTACATTTCACACAGACCTCTCTTTGTTCCTTGTCCTCTGGAAGACAAAACCTACACTATGTGATATCTGTTGTATCATTTTCGTAGTGGAAATGGAAAATGTATTTTGTATCGAGTCGAACGGTTTCCAATATCTTATGTCCCATGATGATGCCATAGATGACTTGAAGGCTCATGGGTGGGATTTTTTCCTCAATAAGTTCAAACGCTACAATCTCCAGGTTGCACATGCTTTTGCACACACTTTCGACGGTTTTAGGGCCAAGGTCGGGGATGTAAAGTTAGAAATAATAGAGGATTTCATAAGAAGGGTGACAAGACTTCCATTGAAAAGAGAAAAGTGGTTTAAGAACACTAAAATAGATGATGTCCCATGGTTTTTATTCATGGCTTCTCGCAAATCCACTTGTTGTACAAAAGGTATTCCCATTTCTTTTCTAAAACCTAGATGGCACAGTCTCGTTTTAATTTTGAAACAATTTGTCACTTGTAAAGGCTGGTATGGGTTGGTTTTTCTGCACCACATTCGGTTTCTTATGATTTTCATAGGGTTTGATTTGAATATTCCCTTCTACCTACAAATGAGCCTTTACAAATGTCCAATCATTATAAGCGACAGAGCATAAATTGTTTGTCAAGTCTATTCCATCACGGTCTCGTTAAGATACTCTTGGTTTCTCACTTGTCGTGAATCGGTTATAGTTGGGAGGGTTTCTTGATCTGAAATGGATTTTCCCAGGTTGATGATACAATTGACCCTCATTTAATTGCAAACCCCGGTTTGGACAGACCAGTGATCGAAATTCAGGCCTTCAATTTATTTGATGTCTCTGAATTCAATGAACTA
Source organism: Picea glauca (assembly GCA_000966675.3). NCBI lineage: Eukaryota > Viridiplantae > Streptophyta > Pinopsida > Pinales > Pinaceae > Picea > Picea glauca. The sequence continues at coordinate 406,906 of JZKD02S1932405.1, forward strand.
GATGTTGACTGCTCAACACACCCTAAAAGTTCTATGACCACTTCCTTTTGGGTACCACTTTGTCTTCTACCTTCGATTGTTTTCACCTTGGCTTAAGCTTGATAACCTTCTTATCTAATATGTTTCATATCCGAGTTTCTCTTCATCATATTAAGAACCATCTTGAGAAACAAAACGACTGATCAAGGGACCAGAGACCCAGTTTTCTCCCAGCTTACTTGAGAAGTTTGGCATCGGTGAAATATTAAGGTAGAGAACATTGTATGGGAGGTCAAAACAACCGAGTGTCGACATTCTTCGGCATCAATCAATAAGAGTATCTCTTTTACGCATATAGTCTCCGAAAATATTTCACCGACCATTGGTCCTTTCGACTTCAGCAGAGAAGTGTAATCATAAGCGTCGTACAAAAGAGGAGTTCCAACACCAACCGTCGACGCTTGAAACATCACCGGTACTGGGAGTTTTATCAAGAAAATAGAAAATGCTAATAAACAATCTAAAATAGTAGTCGATCCCCGATGAAGGTAAGATGTGATGTGACGTTTAACCCCTAGCTGTGTCAAGTACTCCACATTCAAAGCTTTAGTTAATTCGTAGATCTCACATTAGTTACTAGCTCGTGCGCAAATCAAAAGGGAATCATTAAACTCACTGATACAATGCATCTCCACCCACGCCTCTGTCGTCAACCAGTTAAGTTTCAGTGGCAAAAATCTGATAGCGTTATATTTTGAAATATGCATTTATCACCCATATTAACTAATTGATATGACTGGTAGAATATCCCAGTTATATTCTTTTGAGTCCTTTGTGTGATCCCACTCTATGCAGCAAGGAATTCAGAACCAATGGGAGAACGAAGCCACCAGTCCAAGGGAAGCATCCGAAGTCCAGTGAGTATTAAACAGTTTTCTTGGCAAGAATTACAGGTATGCGTTCTCTTATGGATTTACGTTTAATTTGTATATGTTCACACCCGATGTTACTCTGTATATGTGTTTAAAGGGGGTTCTGATTACAGGTATAATACCTCCAAAGAAGCCATCCACCAGGAAATCACCATGGGCACCAAAGCTGCAAGAATCAGAAATAGGAGAAAGCTCCTCCCCAGCGGTTGCAAGACAGTTAGAGTTCGCTCCTAAGCTGATATCCATCATCAAGGTGATCACCAAGGATCCCTTTTTCTATCCCTCAGCTTTCAGGGATACAGAGGCAAGCGTTGGAGCAAATACAATGTTTCCTCACTGGGAAGAAGTCTTCAAGAAGATCAAGAGAGAAGAGCCCCTCGAATATAATCTGCACAGCGACCCTGATACAAGGAAGCTCGATGAAGAGGTCCTCCCAAACATTCGCAAGGATTATCTGCACATCATGGCAAGCCAGTCGCCAGTTTTCCCTTGTGTCGAGATCTTAAAGTGGCCCATTGATCACACCTATGCACATAAATGTTCGATTAATGAAGACAATGTCGAATGCGTCGAGGTTTTCTTGCCATCAGAAGTTCAGAAATACTACAAACTCAATGAGTCCAGAGAAAAGTTGAGCACTGATTTCGTAGTGAGTTTGTATGCCTCTCACGACACTAGAAAAATCTTGGCATCCTAGTGGAGGGAAGACAAGAAATTTATCAACCGAACTTTTGGCTGGTACCCGATGGTCAATCTCAAGGAACCATACCCCTATCTCATGGCCCTTCTCTTCTGATTACATGGGGAGAAAGATTGCTCCCAGTTTTCGGAAGCTTGGATGCCTCTGCCTTTTATAGTCACCATTTCAGGTACTGGTTTCAATTGGGTGCTATCATCTCCAAACAGTTGAGAACATGCATAAAACAAGCTCAAGCGCCAAAGGAAGGAGATACCCCTGCCTTCTACATGGCTTCGTATCTATTGGACGTCATCTGTGCCAGGAACGCTTTTGTTGGGATGAACTTGAATTGGCACCCTTCGGAGCTCGCAGTCCATGTATACTATAGCATCTTATGGGAAAACAGGTACAATAAATCCTATGATGTTATCTGTGATCATTTTGTTGTGCCCATTTACTTTTTACTCTTTAAAAGAGAATGCCCTAGATTATCAAACAAAGCAAAGAAGGTTATAGCCAAAATTGGTCACTGGTATTTAGACGAACGAGAAACCTACATCAGGATTTTTAGCACCACAGGGGCGCCACATTTATTACCCCTTTATGTTCCCAACCGGCTAGTATTAGGAGAAATCTGCTATCAAACCATCATACAAGGATACAACACAACTTTAGTGAAAGACAAGAAGCGGGATTTCATACCATATGGATTCCATATCGACTTCTGCATGGTCAAAGACACCGCGCATGCTAAACAACTTAGGTTGGGTCAATTGGAATTTCGGTTCCAAACTGGTCGATTTAGCAAACACGATCCCAAGGGATTGGTCCTACAACATGCATCACAGGTATCATCCTATTGGCCTTATGCCCACGATTGGTTTGAGGATGAAATATTCACCAAGAATGCTCAAGACTAGGATATGGTGGCAGCCAGAAAGGTCGATCCTAGAGGAACCAGGTTTAGAGCTTTTAGCTATGAAGAGCAGACCATGCTATTGGAGAAAGAAATTGACGCAACCTCTCTCGGCAGTAGCCGCTCCCACCAAGACCTTCTTTCACCCAGGCCCGAAGAGTCAAAGGCTCTTCCAACTCCTCTTGGGAGTTCTCACTACCCACAGCACTCCTTCGGCGATCTCCCCTTCGCTTCTCGGGAAATCGGGTTTCGCGATATCGCGAAACACGCATGCACAATTCTTACACAATTCAAAACCCCAAACCCCGATGGGTCAAAGGTCAACGTTCACACGCTTTTCGGGGATTTCCCTTTCGGGATATCACTACCCACGATGTCAACAACTTTAACTTACAGTCCCCGAGGCCCGATGTGTCGATTCCCCGATACAGTGACACATGTACTCCACTATCCTCCGGGGTCCCATGCTGCCACGTCACCTTCAGGATTTCGCAGATCGTGGATCCATCCTACAAGAGTTCTCGCTGGTCGAGAACCCCAATTCTCCAAACCCTGATATGATGGGATCTTGTGCCACCTGTCCTCTTGACGATCGACGGTTCCGTTAGTTCGGGAAATTGCTAATCGTGATTTCAACGAGTATGAAACTCTTACCTCGCCAAACACAGAATGCCGAATCCCGATGGGCGTTGGTCCTCCCTGCGCGTACGGGCTAACTCCTGCGCAACTTCTCCTCGATCTCAAGGTCAGCGGGATTTCACGATTCTCCTCCTACGAACCCTGACCGTTGATTCTCCTTCTTGGAGATTTCTCCTACTCCAAGGATTCTCTTAGTTCGAATCTCACCTGGGTCTGTTCCTATGACGTTCACAACGGAACTATCCCTCCTGAGCTTGGCCCCTCTGACTCCTTCAGAGATTTCACCCACGATTTGGTCAACGGACATCCAGCAGCTCTCAAAGTGTTGGATCCTTCAGATTTTGTGCACTTGCAGCAACAACAATCCCTATCCTCCCCAGCTCAGACAAGCTGCTGATATTTCAACTCCATATGCACTTCTCCTGCACGGCTTCCTCAACCCAACTCGACTTCTGGGCAGATGAGAATGAGAGTTTACTGTCTAGCCTCATCAACGCACTCTATGCGGATGAATTCAATTGCACTCTATGCAGGAATCTTCTGGCTCAGACAGAGAAACAATTGAAACTCATTCTCCTCTTTCTCACAGATTTCAATTCAACTATGAAACCACATACGCAGTATATCAAAGCAAACGTATGATAGAAAGAAAACATACATGAGCATAATATCAACACAGAGACACAACACGAACCATGAAGTTGAATCAAAGACTCTTCTATTAATTCAATCTGTACATGGGTATTCTTCACGAGTTCTCTGCTCTGCTCTTCTCTTCAGAATGCTTCCATAAACTGAATACAATGTACAAAGGAGGGTGCCTATATTCCGTTTGCCCTCTCGAATTCTACAACTATCAAATCTGCAGTTAATTCCTATCTAACAACATTAATTCTATTAAATGCCTTCCTATCTATAATACAATACAAGTGTGCTTCTTTATGAATGGCTTCATGAAAGAGCGGCGCAACAATTCCCAAGGTGTTTCAAAATTTGATGCTGGCGCTATCCAACTGTCTTTTTCTGCTCCATGCGTTGGCTCGCTTGGTGAGTGATCGATGCTCCTGCATCAGAAATTCAAAGAGTTGGCCAACACCCTAAAGAAACAGTATCATATGAATTGGAGGAAGAAACAAATAACCCCCAAGAAGACATTGATGTCACAGAGACTCATCAGGGATCCTCGTTACAAATCAGAGTTTTCCCTGAAGATCAAACAGCTCAAGAAAGTGGCACACTTTTATACCAGCAGTCTCAGCTACTAATGAAACGGATGTAGGATAACCTGCATCTTTCCATAAGTCTTGGAATTTCAGTTACCGTCCAGAGAGTCCCGACAGAACCTAGCAATCCTGGTCTCACAACCGCCAATGGTACCAATGGGTCGAATAATCCTGAGTCTACGATATCGCCAATTGATTTCTCGGGAGAAGGAACAGCTAAACCAGAGATGGGTCGGGTGTCAATAGAGACATAAGCACCCAACCCCTTGAGCACACTAATACATATATACAATGATGAAAAGAGCACAGATCCTTCTCATGGCACCCCGGTGCGCATCCAAGAAGAGGAAGGTCCCAAAAATACCTTTTCCCCAAGTCCTGAAAAGGTCTCTTCTGCTGGGCCCTAGGTTTGGGACAAGGGAATCCCACAAAAGGAAGCTAAAGCTGAAGGTAATCTCCACACAGGAAAGTTCGATGAACAAGAAATATATGTAGGCCCAAGTGATGAGCCTCCACAGAAGGACATCGGTAGTTCCACAATCGATGAGCAAGTAAGTGACAAGTCCATACAAGACACCTCTATCCTACCCAATACTCAGATCCCCGGTGGTGGGATCTACAAGACAGAACAAAAAAGTTTGAGAGCCCACTCTCGAACAAATTTACACTGCGGGAAGCTTGGGAAACAATCTCACATGGGGTGATCAACAGATACCAGACCCACTAGATGAGGTCACAGACATCTATGCGATCTCCTATGATCAAAAAAGAAAGGCTATCGTTCAGAGGACTGCAAAGAAGATAAGAATCACCCTCGATCAGTCCATCATAGTCGTCACTAAGGAGAAGTTAATCGATACAGCCGACGCCCATACGTCTAAGCAAATTTGTGTGGGAAAATCCCTCTCAGAGGCCGCCCAGGATAGAGCAAGGAGAGATGAAAAGGAACTTGTCACCGCCCAAAAGGAGCTCAAACACTTGCGCCATATTGTCGATTACTATAAAGGTGCTACATAGATAGTTGTGTATTTAAAAGATGAGTTCAGTAAATTTTACGACGAGTTCAAGAAGGAAAGACAGTTGTTAATCTCGAATATAGACGAATTCCAGGAAGACACTCTCATGTCACTCATGACATGTAAGGAAATGGAGTGATGGTATGAGAAGGAACAGTAGGCAGTGGAGAGGCTCGATTTTATTGAGGCAATCCAGAAAGACCAAGAAAAGGAAGACCATGGCATTCGGCTAGTAAGTAAAATCAATCTCAATCGCATGAAACAATCGGCCGAATACTGGGCCAAAATGTCTCGAATCCCATACAAAGAAATCCAAGAACAATGGGCCAAATGTCAAAAGCACTGGGATAAAATCAATAAAATAATGAAAGACATCGGACTCCCTGAGTATGGTACCCTTGATATGTTTATCAACCTAAACGAAATAATCAATTTGTGCGCCGAATAGGATGCATCATGGGATGAAGAATGTGCAAAGATCATCGATGCAAATCCTGGTCAAATACAACAGTTCGCAGGACATCCAACCAAAGTCAGAGCCAAACTTCAGAAGTTGAGCTTCAGCCTCGCAAAATATCGGGCGCACGCAGTAGATATCAGGGGAATCTATGCTACTCCAATGGAACAACACAGTTTTCCATGGGCCAACACCTGTGAAGAACTTCTTATCAGATGTTATGATTATGAAAGAGTCCACCCTTTTCAAGAAACAAATCGGATGGATTGTTGAAAGACTGTTAGATGATGACGCCACGTGGTGATTCTTGATTAGCTCAAATTGTACTATACCATTAATTACTGTTAAGACTTTATATTATAAATAAGAACATCGACCGATGGTCAAGGGGTCGATGGTTGTTGTAAGAACTCTTTTAATTTGGTTGTTGATAATTATTTTGAGACTGCTATGAATTAAGAAGTCCTTCTGGACTAGAGACAAGAGTTTTTCATCAGATGTATGTGATTGGAGTTGGAGAAGAATTATTTCCTTTCCTGTTCCATGAATGTTGCAGTAAATGAGTAAGAGAAATTAATTATGTTGCCAAGTTATCTGGTGCAATGTTTTAATGTTCCTTGCTTTAAATGATGAAAGTAAATAATTGTGCTTCTATGTGATGAATGTTTTGGTAGATGAATTATTTTTCTTACCTTGACATTGATTACAATTGTGTTTCTTTCTCAATGCTAAGTAGTTTACCTCAGCTATGTGATGAATGTCTCAGTAGATGAATTATTTTGCTTACCTTGATATTGATCATATATACGTCTTCTTTCTGCTAAGTAGCTTTCTCAGATATTAGTTGGATGCTCTTTCGGTTAAAGTATTATTACTAAACCCCTTTGGCATATGATCATTGTCTGCATGTTTGAGTAGTGGGTTATCCCAAGCTCGACCCCTTCCCAATAGTTAAAACTCTTGTCCTATCTTCATCAAGTTGTTTTATACTGGCTTGCATCTCTTGTACCTTCCCCACCTAAGAGAAAATACAGAAAAAAATTTATAACTAAGGAAGAGCATTCACCAGGAAACACAAAAGCTCATCGATAATTTGGCCAGATTGTAAGATCTGGAGAACCATTCCAATCCAAAATCTGCAGAGTCTAATTAGGCCTCGGTGGCGGGTTTGGTTCTTGTTGTTGAATTAGGGGATTTAGGCCCCATCAACAGAATTGGCACTGGAAGGAGGGCCTGAGAATGAATGGTTGAATATGTAAGTTATATGATATTTCAAACAACATATACATTTGTAACGGCCCACATGCATGGCTAGTCATCCAACAGACAACCCACCTTTACCGAGTACTCCTGAAGTGGATAGCTCACCCCACTCCAAGGATATCTTCACCCTAAAATACCTTACGCCCTCCCTCATGAGGAATTGAATTAGTTCAGAAGGATTACCAGATCCTACGCCCGGAAAATTGGTGCGTTGCCTTTCACCCCCATCCTCCCTCGAAGAAAACAACAAAGAAGACTAGTATTCAACACTCCTAATGAAGTTTTTGTACACTCCGTCGAAGACTTAATAGACTTCATGATCACTGAAATCCAAGAACCTCTTGGCCTCATACCCAAGACGCTAGCCGATGACATCTTCGAACCTAATGATATCTAAGAAGAGGAATATCCTAACTCCGACTCCGAAGAAATGGAAAAGAACCATGGTCAAGAGGAGGAGAGGGAAATCCCACTTCAAGACAACCAACCCTGGTTGGTCGGGGACACCGTGGTCATCCATGGATGAGTACACAATCTCCCTCGACACCCAAAAAAGTTTCTCTCCAAGTATGATCCTGAAACCTCAGGCTTGCCCAAAGATCATATCAAGAAGTTCATACTCGCGATCAGGCTTATGAACGTTCAACATGAAGATGTGGTATGCAGACTTTTCCCCTACATGTTTGAGAACTTGGATTCCACTTGGTATTTTAACTTTCCAGTAAGATCCATAACCAGCTAGACTAAGTTCCAAAAGGATTTCCTAGACAAATTTGCCGAATAAACTACCACGGGAGCCCTTATGGCCGAATTATTTTCAGCCACCATGACCCCAAAGGAAAGGGTCAAATATTTCAATCAAATATTCATGACTATCCTAAACAAATTTCAATGTGCGGCGAAGCTGGCTCAAGAGTTGCAAATCGAGGTCTATGCCAACGCGCTCCCAGCCTCTATTTCCATGTTCATTAAAAGAGTCACTAAGCAAACCCTCACAGATAATTTCAAAGAGGCCAAGATGATAGAGTTCTATATGAAAGGGTGTAAAGAAGGCCAGGCATCTCTTGCAAGAAAAGAAATCCATCCCCCTCTCAGGAGAGGACTCCTCTTGACCAGACCATCGGGGAAGCCGACTGAACCAATTCCCGATAAGGGTAATGGAGATATAGAATACCTACAAAGCATGGTCAAGAAACTATCAAATGAGATTATAGATATGAAAATAAATGCGAGTGAGGGAAACCAAGGCCAGAGACCCTATAAGCCTTTCTTTAAAAGAAACCAGCCTTTCAAAGAAATTGAACCTCCCCTAGCCAATCTAAACATTGACTTAGGGAATGTCATGTCTGATTCTTTTTGTACGTACCACAAGGAGAACCACTCAAAAAGGGAATGTCCTCAGTGGGTCCATGCCATGAATTTAATGGCTAATCATTTTCTGGGTGAAGTCTCTCTGACTGAACCATCTAGCAGTTCAGCCTTTAACATTGTTGATCAGGAAGAGGCTGACCCACCACAAGACACGACCATGTTGATATGGGATCCTGACGTGATCGCGTCTTCGGATGATCTTTTTAAACCTCAGGCACCACCCACAAAGATATCAGTGGTACAGAAACGTAGTAAGGGTCAACCCGGCCCAAAATATATCGATGCCACCCGTGCCTCACAAAGTAAGTTAACTCCCGATTGCCCGAGAATTCCTTTCACTCCCGGTAAAAATCCTATAAGTATCCATACTCATGATTCTCCTAAATTATATTACAATGTAGTAGAAGATTTCAAGAAGCTAAAATCCAATGTATCTTTTATGGACATATGTAGAATCCCTCAGTAGAAAGACCTTATGTTGCAAGCTCTACTTTCGATGGAAAACCCAACCACTGGTAATGGTCAGGAGAAGAATCTTCCCCCTACAGATTTGGAAATAAAACCAATGGTAAACACCTACTCAGAAGGAAGGAAGGAGAGGCCTTTTGTACCACCTTTCCTTTTAATGTTCGAAGTCTTCAATAGGAATCTCCACAACTGTCTGGTAGACTCTGGGGCATCTTCCAATGTCATGCCCTTGGTCGTTTGTAACAAATTAGGTTTTGTCCCTCTCAAAAGTGATAAGAATTTCATACAACTAGACAGGACCCAGGTCAAAGTCATGTGGGAACTCAAAGATGTGATGATTAGGATAGACACTCATCCTAATTTTATGCAGGTGATTGACATAATTGTGGTGGATATCCCTGAGGCCTATGGGCTATTATTAAGCCGAGATTGGTCCAAAAAACAAAATGGATACTTCAACACAGACTGGGCACACCTTTGGCTACCGCTGAAGGGATACAAGAACATGATTGGGATCGATAGGGAAAGATATCTGAAACATATGATCACTGACCTGGAAACCCCAAACGAACCAGCCTCTACCAATTTTCCCATACTAGGGAATTATTCTTGTGATTCTAACTTTGGCAATTTTGCTCCTCTCCTGTCCGATGTTTCGCTTATCCAAAGCTCTGAGATGATATTTCAAGAAGAATCCTCGATGCCAGTCGAATATTCTCTCTTTTGTCAAGACCTAGTGGAGAAAAGGTCGAAGAGAGGAACACTGATTGGAATGGAAATCATCGCTCGCAAATTTGGACCCTTTATTTTGATGGATCCAAGTCACAAGAGGGTTTGGGAGCAGGGTGCATCCTCATCGATCAAAAGGGTAAATGCCATTTCTTGTCTTGTAGACTAGAATTCAAGTGCACCAACAACACTGTCGAGTATGAAGCCCCGGTACAAGGGTTAAAGAAATCCATAGATCTTAATGTCAAGGAATTAAAGGTGTTCGGAGACTCGGAAATCATTATTATACAAGTGAGAAACACTATACAATGCAACTCCCCTCATCTTAAGAACTACCAACAGGAGTTGCAGAGGCTAATAGAACGCTTTGAAGCTTTCAATATCACTACAATCCCTAGAGTGAAGAACATCCTCGTTGACTCCTTAGCCATCGTTGCTTCAAGACTCTTGACTTTAGAAGATTATGAAGCTTCCTGATTCACTATAGAACTACTCTATAAACCATCGATACCTAATAATATCTCTAATTGGAAAGTCTTTGAGGGGGATGAACATATTATAATCTTATTGACTAATCAAGACAACTTCAAAGATCTCGCTATTGACAATGAAGAGTTCCAAGAGAAACTAATGGAAACCAGTCCTCGAGAGAGTCAATGTCTGGATAAACCAAAGGCTCACACAATTCCAAAAGGGATAGAAAATCTAGAAAATTTGTTTGATCTAAAGGAACGTTTCAAAGGACCTAAAAATGCAAAGACTGGTAGCTCCTACCCCCTCCATATAACTGTAAATATTGGAACCCTAGACAACCCAAAGCATGTAAATTGTGGAAAAATGATATCTAAATAGGAGAGGAAATCCTACCTCAAATTATTCAAACAATACCAGGATGTGTTCGCCTGGTCCTATAAAGATTTGAAAACGTATGATACCCGCATCATTCAACACACCATCCCATTGAAACCTGAAGTCAAACCTTTTCAACAAAATCTCTGAAAGTACCACCCATCCTTGGAACCCCTAACGTATCAAGAGTTAAGGAAGATTTTAGATGCGAAGATAATTTTCCAAGTTAGAAATTCCACATGGGTAGCGAACCTTGTTCCAATAAGAAAAAAGTCATGAGAAATCTGATTATGCGTAGACTTTCAGAATCTCAACAAAGCTTCAAAAAAGGAAAATTATCCAGTCCCACTGATGGAGCAACTCCTACAGACCGTGTCGGGCTCAAAAAATTTCTCCCTTCTAGACAGTTTCTCAGGATACAACCAAGTGTTGGTTTCAGAGGAAGACCGATTAAAAACTACCTTCCAGACCAAATGGGGAACCTTCACTTATAAATGCATGCCTTTTGGCTTGATTAAAGGAGGAGCAACCTTTCAAATAGAAATGGACGTGGCGTTTGGGGGGCTTATAGGTAAGTGCATGGTAGTGTATTTATATGACATAATGGTGTATTCAAATAATAGAGAGAAATACATCCAACACTTAACTCAGATTTTTGAAAGATGCTGAAAATATGGTATATCACTCAATACTAAGAAAACTATCTTTGGTGTTGAAGAAGGTAAGTTGTTAGGTCATATTATATCTCAAGCGGGAATTCGCATAGACCCCAAAATGATTGAATCCATAGTTCAACTTCCGCTACCCCATAATAAGAAGGCTATGCAATATTTTTTCGGGAAAATTAATTTTGTAAGGAAATCCACTCCTGACTTCGCCAAAATCATCAAACCCTTACAAAAAATTATTCGCAAAGATTCTAAGTTTAAGTGGGATGATGAACGAAAAGACACTTTCAACAATATCAAGGCTGCCATATCCCGAGCCCCGGTATTGCGAAGTCATGATTTCAATAGAGACTTTAACCTTTACACTTTCGCCTCTGACCAATCGCTAGCTGCAGTTTTAACTCAGAAGGACAACGACAACAATGAATCCTTGGTGTCATTCATGAGCACCAACCTTCAAGGAGATGAGCTCAATTACCCCGCCATAGACAAGCATGCCTATGCGGTCTATAAAGCAGTAAAGCATTTTAGGTCGTACATCCTCAAGAATCACACTAAGGTGATTGTGCCACACCCCACAGTCTGATCCTTGTTTACCCAACAAGAAATGGGAGAAAGAAGAGGGAATTGGATGGCAGTAGTCCAAGAATTTGATCTAGATATAAAAACCCACCAAGCTAGTAAAAGGACAAGGTTTGTGCAAACTCATAGTCGAAGCTCAAGATCAGGAAAACCAAGATCCAGGGTGGGATAATGAAATAGAATTGTGGTGTGGTGAAGCAGCATACATTTCATCGGGACCAGAATCTTGGTACAAAGATTTGGCTCATCTATTACATTACGGGACTTGTCCCAAAAACCTCAACCCCGGAGAAAGGAGAGCCCTCCGATTAAAATCTACACAATATCGCCTCATAAATTCAGTACTCTTCTGAATCAACTATGACGGGGTATTACTGAGATGTCTCAAATGTGAGGACGTCGATAAAGTGCTGAAAGAACTCCATGATGGAACCACTAGGGGACATTTTGCAGGAAACACCACCACTCATAAGGTTCTAAGAGTCGGCTATTACTGGCCCACTTTGTTCAAAGACACTCATGCTTACGCCAAGAATTGTAAGATTTGTCAAATAAGTGTTGGCAAGGAGAGAAGGGCAAAAATCCCACTTTAGCATGTAATTGTCTCCAGACCATTTGAGCAGTGGGGGTTGGATATTATAAGATAAATTACACCCAATTCTTTGAGATTGCACAAGTATATTCTTACTACCACTGACTATTTCACAAAGTGGGCAGACGCCATCCCTCCAACCCATGTAAATGAGAAAATAGTCATCCAATTTATATAACAATAGCTAATTATAAGGTTTGGCATTCCTTCCGTTATGGTATTTGATAATGAAACCTACTTCTACTCTACCCTATTGACAGAGTTCGCTCTAGACAAAGGAATCATAATCAAGTACTCTGCAAATTATTACCCTCAGGGAAATGGTGTGGCGGAGTCAACCAATAAGAATCTGGTGAGGATACTAAAGAAGACGGTTGCAGATAACCATAGAAATTAGCATAACCAACTCCATAATTCCCTATCGGCTGATAGGGTCACACCCAAAGAGGCTATAGGGAATTCTCCGCACTTCCTGATCTATGGACAAGAAGCCATTCTCTCGAACGGGCTTTATCTTCCATCTCTCCAATTTGCCCAAGATTCTAACGATGATAAATCCTCAAACATGCAACAAAGAATCAACACTCTTCTCATGCTGGAGGAAGAGAGGGAAAGGGATAAGTCTAAATTTTTATTCCATCAGCAAATAGTAAAAAGATGGTTCGATAAACATAAGACTAAAGAAAAGAATTTTGAAGTAGGAGACTTGGTTCTAAAGTGGGATAAGGTAAATGAACCCAAAGGGAAGCATTCCAAGTTTTAGAGCCTATGGCTTGGGCCTTTTTAGGTGGCTGAGAATATCAGGGTAGATACTTATCATTTTCAAAATCTAAGAGGGGATCCTGACGCCCTCCCGGTAAATGGCCAAGCCCTAAAGAAGTACTTCCAATAATAAAAAAATAAAAAGAGAGATAATAATAATAATAATAGTACATATATATTTCCAGTTGGCATGAATAACATAAGGACCAGAGATATCTGTTTTATGGGACAGAGATTCTGCGTTCGCCCAATGAATCGCCATTTGTTGAGTGCTCAACACACCCTAAAAGTTCTGTGACCACTTCCTTTTGGGTACCACCTTGTCTTCTACCTTCGATTGTTTTCACCATGGTTTAAGCTTGATAACCTTCTTATCTTATATGTTTCATATCCGAGTTTCTCTTCATCATATTAAGAACCATCTTGAGAAACACCACGACTGATCAAGGGACCAACGACCCAGTTTTCTCCCGGCTTACTTGAGAAGTTCGGAATCGGTGAAAGATTAAGGTAGCGAAAATTGTATGGGAGGTCAAAGTAGTCGAGTGCTGAAATTCTTTGACATTGGCCAATAAGAGTATCTCTTTTACGCATATATTCTCTGAAAATATTTCGCCGAACGCCAATCCTTTTGGCTTCGACAGAGAAGTGTAATCATAAGAGTTGCACAAAAGAGGAGTTCCACCGCTGACCATCGACGCCCGAAACATCACCGGTACTGAGAGTTTTATCAAGAAAATAACAAATGCTAATAAGAAATCTAAAATAGTAGTCAATCCCCGATGAAGGTAAGACGTGATGTGACGTTTAACCCCTAGCTATGTCAAGTACTCTGCATTCAAAGCTTTAGTTAATTTGTAGATCATGCATTAGTTACTAGCTCATGCACAAATCAAAAGGGAATTGTTAAACTCACTGATACAATGCATCTCCACCTGCGCCTCCGCCATCAACCAGTTAAGTCTCAGTGGCAGAAATCCGATAGCGTTATATTTTGAAATCTGCATTTATCACCCGTATTAACAAATTGATATTACGGGTAGTATCTCCCAGTTATATTCTTTCAAGTCCTTTGTGTGATCCCACTCTACGCAGCAACGAATTCAAAACCAATGGGAGAACGAAGCCACCCATTCAAGGGTAGCATCTGAAGTCCAGTGAGTATTAAATAGTTTTCTTAGCAAGCATTACAAGTATGGGTTTGTTTATGGATTTATGTTTCATTTGTATATGTCCACACCCGATGTTTCTCTATATATGTGTTTAAAGGGGTTTTTGATTACAGGTATAATGCCTCCAAAGAAGCCATCCACCAAGAAATCACCCCGGGCACCAAAGATGCAAGAATTGGAAATAGGAGAAATCTCCTCCCCAGCAGTTGCAAGACAGTTAGAGTTCACTCCTAAGTTGATGTTCGTCATCAAGGCGATCACCAAGGATCCCTTTGTCCAGCCCCAAGATTTTGGGGATACAGAGGCAAGTGTTGGAGAAAATACGACGTTTCCTCACTGGGAAGAAGTCTTCAAGAAGATCAAGAGAGAAGATCCCCTCAAATATACTCTGCACAGTGACCCTGATACAAGGAAGCTCGATGACGAGGTCCTCCCAAACATTCACAAGGCTTATCTTCACATGGTGGCAAGCCAATCTCTAGTTTTCCCTTACGTCGAGCTCTTAAAGTGGCTCATTGATCACACCAATGCATAGAAATGTTCGATTAATGATGACAATGGCGAATGCGTCAGGGTTTTCCTGCCATCAGAAGTTCAGAAATACTACAAACTCAATGAGTCTGGAGAAAAGTTGAGCACTAATTTCATGGTGAGTTTCTATGCCTCTCATGACACTAGCAAAATCTTGGCATCCTGGTGCAGGGAAGAAAAGAAATTCATCAACTGAACTTCCAGTTGGTACCCGATAGTCAATCTCAGGGAACCATACGCCTATCTCATGGCCCTTCTCTTCTGATTACATGGGGAGAAAGACTGCTCCTAGTTTTCGAAAGCTTGGATGCCTTTGGCTTTTACAGTCATCATTTCAAGTACTGGTTTCAATTGGGGTGCTATCATCTCCAAACAGTTGAACACATGCATAAACCAAGCTCAGGCGCCAAAGGAAGGAGATACCCCTACCTTCTACATGGCTTTGTATCTACTGGACGTCATCTGCGCCAGGAACACTTTTGCTGGGATGAACTTGAATTGGCACCCTTCAGAGCTCGCAGTCCATGTATACTACAACATCTTGTGGGAAAATAGGTACAAGAAATCCTATGTTGTTATCTGTGATCATTTTGTTGCGCCCATTTACTTTTTACTCTTTAAAAGAGAATGCCCTAGATTATCAGACAAAGTAAAGAAGGTCATAGCCAAAATTGGTCACTGGTATTTAGACGAACATGAAACCTACATCAGGATTTTCAGTGCCACAGGGGCACCACATTTATTACCCCTTTATGTTCCAGACCAGCTAGTATTAGGAGAAATCTTCTATCAAACCATCATACAAGGATACAATGCAACTTTAGTGAAAGACAAGAAGCAGGATTTCATACCGTATGGATTCCATATCATCTTTTGCATGGTCAAAGACATTGTGCATGCTAAACAACTTGGGTTGGGTCAATTGGAATTTCAGTTCCAAACTGGTCGATTTCGCAAACATGATCCCAAGGGATTGGTCCTACAACATGTGTCATAGGTATCATCCTGTTGGCCTTAATACCGTGATTGGTTTGAGGATGGAATATTCACCGAGAATGCTCAATACTAGGATATGGTGGCAGCCAGAAAGGTCAATCCTAGAGGAACCAGGTTTAGAGATTTGAGCTATGAAGAGCAGGCCACGCTATTGGAGCAAGCAATTCAAAGAGTTGGCCAACACCCTGAAGCAGCAGTAGCATATGAATTGGAGGAAGAAACAAATAACCCCCAAGAAGACATTGAGGTCACAGAGACTCATTAGGGATCCTCGGTACAAATCAAAGTTTTCCCTGAAGATCAAACAACTCAAGAAAGTGGCACACTTTTATACCAGGAGTCACAACTACTAATGAAACAGATGTAGGATAACTCGCATATTTCCATAAGTCTCGGAATTTCAATTATCATCTAGAGAGTCCCAACAGAACCTAGCAATCCTAGTCTCACAGCCACTGATGGTACCAATGGGTCGGATAATCCCGAGTCTATGATATCGCCAATTGATCTCTCAGGAGAAGGAATAGCTCAACCAGAGACGGGTTGGGTGTTGATAGACACACAAGAACCCAACCCCTTGAGCACGCTAATACATATATACAGTGATGACGAGAGCACAAAGCCTTCTCATGGCACCCCGGTGTGCATATAAGAAGAGGAAGGTCCTTAAAAGACCTTTTCCCCAAGTGTCAAAAAGGTCTCTTCTATTGGGCCCGAGGTTCAAGACCAGGGAATCCCACAAAAGGAAGTTGAATATGAAGGTAATCTCCACACAGGAAAGTCCAATGAACTAGAAATAGATGTAGGCCCAAGTGACGAGCCTCCACAGAAGGACATTGATAGTTCCATGATCGATGAGCAAGTAAGTGACAAGTCCATACAAGACACCTCTATCCTGCCCAATACTCAGATCCCCAGTGAGAAACAAGTGGAGGTGGGATCTACAAGATAGAATGAAGACGTTCGAGAGCCCACTCTCGAACAAATTTACACTGGGGTAATCTTGGGAAAGAATCTCACATGGGGTGATCAACAGATACCAAACCCGGTAGATGAGGTCACAGACATCTATGCAATCTCCTATGATCAAAAAAGAAAGTCTATCGTTAAGAGGACTGAAAAGAAGAGAAGAATCACCCTCGATCAGTCCATCATAGTCATCACTGAGGAGAAGTTAATTGATACAGCCGATGCCCATACGTCTGAGCTAATTGGTGTGGGAAAATCCCTCTTAAAGGCTGCCCAAGATAGAGCCAGGAAAGATGAAAAGGAACTTTCCATCGGCCAAAAGGAGCTCGAAAACTTGCGCCATCTTGTCGATTACTATAAAGTTGCTACACAGATAGTTGTGTATTTAAAAGATGAGTTTGGTAAAGTTTACGATGAGTTCAAGAAGGAAAGACAGTTGTTAATATCGAATATAGCCGAATTCCAGGAAGACACTCTCATGGCACTCGTGACATGTAAGGAAATGGAGCGATGGTATGAGAAGGCACAACAGGCAGTGGAGAGGCTCGAGTTTATTGAGGAAAACTAGAAAGGCCGAGAAAACAAAGACCATGACATTCGGCTAGTAAGTAAAAGCAGTCTCAGTCGCATGAAAAGCTCATCTGAATATTGGTCCAAAATGTCTCGAATCCCACATGAAGAAATCCAAGAACAGTGGGCCAAATGTCAAAAGCAATGGAACAAAATCAATAAAATAATGAAATACATCATACTCCCTGAGTATGGTACCCCGATATGTTTATCAACCTAAATGAAATAATCAAGTTGCGCACCGAATAGGATGCGTCATGGGTCGAAGAATGTGCAAAGATCACCAATGAAAAGCATGGGCAAATACAACAGTTTGCAGGACATCCAATCAAAGCCAGAGCCATACTTCAGAAGTTGAGCTTTAGCCTCACAAAATATCAGGTGCACGTAACAGATATGAGGGGAATCTATGCGGCTCCAATCGAACAACACAGGTTTCCATGGGCCAACACCTATGAAGAAATTTTTATCAGATGGTCTGATTATGAAAGATTCCACCCTTTTCAAGAAACAACTCGGATGGACTGTTGAAAGACTATTAGATGATGATGCCACGTGGTGATTCTTGATTAGCTCAAATTGTACTTTACCATTAATTATTGTTAAGAATTTATATTATAAATAGGAACATCGACCGATGGTCAAGGGGTTGATGGTTGTTGTAAGAACTCTTTTCTTTTGGTTGTTGATAATTATTTTGAGACTGCTACAAATTAATAAGTCCTTCTGGACCAAATACAAGATTTTTTCATCAGATGTATGTGATTGAAGTTGGAGAAGAATTATTTCCTTTCATGTTCCATGAATGTTGCAATAAATGAGTAAGAGCAATTAATTCTATTGTCAAGTTATCTGGTGCAATGTTTTAATGTTCCTTGCTTGAAATGATGAAAGTAAATCATTGTGCTTCTATGTGATGAATGTTTTGGTAGATGAATTATTTTTCCTACCTTGACATTGATTACAGTTGTGTTTCTTTCTCTATTCTAAGTAGTTTACCTTAGCTATGTGATGAATGTCTCGGTAGATGAATTATTTTTCTTACCCTGATCTTGATGATATATACATCTTATTTCTGCTAAGTAGATTTCTGAGACAATAGTTGGATGCTCTTTCGGTTAAAGTATTATTACTAAACCCCTTTGGCATATGATCGTTGTCTGCATGTTCAAGTAGCGGGTTATCCCAAGCTCGACCCCTTCCCAATAGTTAAAACTCTTGTCCTATCTTTGTCAAGTTGGTTTATACTGGCTTTCATCTCTTGTACTTGCCCCACCTAAGAGAAAATACAGAAAAATTGTTCTAACCGAAGGAAGAACATTCACCAGGAAACACAAAAGCTCATCAATAATTTGGCGAGATTGTAATATCTGGAGAACCATTCCACTCCAAACATTGCAGAGTTTAATTGGGCCTCAATGGTGAGTTTGGTTCATGCTGTTGAATCAGGGGATTTAGGCCCCATCAACACCATCTTCTATTATTGATGAAACCCCTGTGGATAAAGAATTACCATGTAGATTTTCACATAGAAGATATTTGGAATAGGTAATTATCAAATTAAAAGAGAAATATCACCTTGTGCCTATGAACGAGTCTAATGTGAACAATAATGGCAAACATGTTGTGAAGAATTTCCTTAAAGGAACGAAATAACAGAGCTTGGATTTAAATTTTAGGAATAAGAAAGTTGGTCGTTTGATTTCTAGAAAATCAAGAAATCGAAAAAGTGATCATATGAGCTCGATCGTTACGATGAATGTCAAATATCATTTCTCAGACTGAGAGATAAATGATTTATTGGCTCATGAAGACCCAGAAAATCAATGTCCTAGGAAAGAGGTTGTTACCTTGGTTGAACAGTATGATTTTGTGACTAAGCTACCCCCGTGTCTGAAGGGAAAATAATGTTTTGCAGGAATTAGTCATGACCTGGAACAAACCACTAGTAAAAATGAAGTACCCATTATCGATTGTATTCCACATCGGTCTGCCATTACCCCAGTGCACTGTGACAGCTGCCTAGACTAGATAGAGCGTTATTATAGAGATATTATGCTCTTACATGCTCAAGTAAAATGCTTGGCTACTTAGAATGCCCTATTGTAACTAGATAACTTTGACTTGAAGGCACACACAGAGAGGGAAAACAAAATATCCAAGAAGTCTGGGAATATCATAATAAAAAACAAAACCAGTTTCAAAGCCATTATAAATTATGAACTGTCGGATCTTTCTTTTGCTAATTTCTAATGGTAAAACAATTTTGTTTTAATTTTACTTGATTATTTTATGAATAATCAAAATAGGGAGATTTAATTTGATTTCTTTTGCTAATAATAAGACTAGCTACAGAATCTATGATTATGTAGCCAGTCTCTTTTGAATAATAATTAGTATTGTTATCTGAATATTAAATCGATTTTTCTATCTACAGGAAATGGAAGATTATGATGTTGATTGCATGGAGCAAACACTTTGAATCATACACTCAAAATATTCAGTAGTTTCTTCCTTTTTGTGTTTATAAAACTTTGGTTTATTTTTGACAAACCAACTCATGCATGAGTGGTTACTATTTTCATTATTTTTGTAATATTATCTAATTTTTGTGGATTCAACTCTATCTTGTATGATAAGAGAATTTGAATCCTGAACTAGTTTAAATATTGTTCATTCTTAGTAGTGAAGGGATATTTTTTTTTGGACACATTATGGACATATGACTTTCAAGACTAATATGGAGACGTTGTTCACCCCTTGGCTTTAGACCAGTGTGGCTCTTACCCATTATGTTTTGCCTTTATCTTATGGAATGTTAATACATTTACAGCTTTAGTCTTATCATCGTATGATATTTCATATTATTCAACACTTTAATTCTATCTATAATTTGATGTCCTATAATATATCTATGAACAAAATTTCATTTAAATATCGTTGATTTATGTTGGATATTGGATGATGTATTACATTAATGATTTGTATTAAGTTTCTTCGATTATAAGTGTTCATCATTATAAGATCACCAGATCTATATATTTACCAGTTTACTGTTATATTCTTGTTCCAAAACACATTTGAGTTTGTTCTGGGAATAATGGCACCATTCTATTACAGGTTTTCCTCGTAGGAAGGATAGCTAGGAGCTTGAATTGCGCAGGGACATAGACTAAGTTTAGTTGATTAATTGCAGGTTAGTTTATTCGTATTTTTGTTCTTTAGTTAGACTAATCAATTAAATAGGAACCATTTAAATTAGCTTTGACTGTTTATATGTTCTTGTTTCAATTTTGTTTCATTAGGATTCTTCAATTCTTTAGATTTTAAATATTAAACAGAAAACATAAAGTATATGTGCTTTCTTTATCTACTTCATAAACATTTTCAAAAACATATAATTCGTAAGATATCTAGTAAATCTCGCAAAATTGTATATACATTGTTTATAATCATATGCACATAGTCATCTTCCTTTTGTGATTTGTAATTATTAAATTTATATCCTTAGTATTATAGCTTCATAGATTACTTTCATTTCTTTTATTTTTAGGACTTTAGTTGGCTAACGGAGCCATTAAACCCGTCAGTTCAATTCATTCCAAACGGATTGGGTTATTTAGACAACCCTGGTCCGGATTAGACCTTCCCGTTGACGGTGTGTCATTTACACCCGTCAACAGGTAAATCTATGTGTATATGTGTGATTGCAATTGTTTTATTTTCTGTGTTAAGAATCTATGTGTGCATTGCATTAATGTAAAAGGTTTAAAACTTACATTTGGTATCAGATCAATTATTGTCTTAAGGGGGACGTGTTGGACACACCTACCACACTTAGAGGGCAGGGTGAATGAGTGTGGGGATATTTTTCCCAAAACTTCCCTCTTACACAAAATATCCTTAGTTAACATTCAACATTTGCTCATTACTCATTTCTGTCATTTATAATCAGTTAGATGTGAATATATATCAGCAACATATCATCGACAAATCATCTTCACAAGGAACACAAAGAAAACAAGATGTATGTACAATTTTTCTTTTTATTATAGACTTCAATCCGAGGGGTTTTTCAACAACAAATGAATAGAGTACAACTCTACAAGAGCACCAGCTCCATATGCAAGACTCATCTTACATTCTCAGTACCAATTGATATGAGTCAACAATCCTCAACAGATATCAATCTGTCAACATAAACAAGTGCATCAACCATGCACCAACCTGTGCCAAACAACCTGTAATCAACTTGTACCATAAACAAGTGCATCCAACCATGTACCAAGTATATACAAATAATGTGTCAAATAATCATCAACAATGACTCATCAATATGTACCAACATTATCAACTATACACCTCATGTATGTGCCAACTCATCAACTACTTGTCTCAACCATGACTAGTTTTGGATTAGACAACAACCCCAACTTAAACTAATAATATATTTGTACCTATAATGAATAAAGATCTAAAAATGATACACGTTGTTCTTTAGTTTTTCTAATGAAATTCCTCCAAGTGGCACTACTTGGAACCTCTCAGAAAAGGCATTATAGCAAAAATGGCATACCTTGTTGAATTTTGTCTTATTCTAGAGAGCGACCTTGTAGAGCGTGGCCCGCACAAAATGTTTGTTAAATTGATATGAAATTGTTACAAAACATACTACAGCCTATACCCTAACCAACACATTTTTTCTCACTGAGTTTGGATCTGTTATGAAGAAGTTATGACATTTTTACCCGAAACACCTGTTTTTGACTAGTTTCAGGACTAACCACAAACCCTATTTTCAACGGAGTGTAACTCCCAAAATACAACGACCCACAAGTTGAATTGTTTACCACAGATACTTGGGTATGTTTTCTCAATGGAATAGTTATTTCACAGTCTGAATCATTATAGAAAAAGTGTTATAGTGAAAATGGTGAGATGACCTGTAAATAACATACCTTAGAAGGCATCATCAAAAGAATTTATCCTCCCTTCAATTCCGGCCCTCTTTTCTTCACCTTCCTTCTAAAATCCAGCTTATATATCCTTGGTTACCTCAATCACCTATAGATATTCAATATTCTCAAGTGTTCCACACCAAAAATGCTCAAGAATCTCTCACAAGAATCTCTTCATCAATATGCCAAAAGATATTCTCACAAGAAGCTCTCCATTGATCCACAAAAAGGATGATCTACAAGAGACCATCGCTATCTTATTTATACTTTCATCCCCTAGGTCACTTAACCCATTTTTAGGTCACTTAACCCATTTCTAGGTCACTTAACCTATTTTCCTTATTTTAGGGTTAACCACTTTCTATAAATAGAAAGTTCTCCAATACTTTAT
>JZKD02S1932405.1:457631-471479 GCA_000966675.3 Picea glauca
TCCATTGGAGAGGGAAGGGACCCAAGTCCTCTTTCTCCATTGTGTATCTTTGGATTTCATCTATCAGACCAGCTTATACATTGGTGATATCGGTCCATTGTCATTTGTTCTTTTATTTTTATTTCTATGCTCATAGTTTCATTTAGTTTTTGTTTAATTCTTGTTAATAGCTTAGTTTTTTTCTTTCTAACCTTTTACCATACAGCTGTCATGACTAGCAGAGCCCAACTAGGCATGTAAGCACTCACTTTTTGCTCACATGGCGACGAGAAGAGTGTAAACAGCATAAATTGGTTGATTGTATCGACATAAAAGTTGATGAAGAAATCTCGGTTCAAAATGTAAGCAGTGTTGAACCAAGAACAAAATATATAGTTGAAGATGAAGATGAACAGGTCCAAGGATCAGAAAGAGAAGAATCTGAATCAGATGAGATAATGAATACTCAGGCTGGCACAAATCAGCAGAAAGAAAAAAAACCACCTTTCAGAATTGTTAGAAAGAATCATCCTGAAAATCAGATAATTGGAGATATAAATAAAGGAGTTCAGACGAGAAGGAAATTGATTAAAGACTCAGAACAATCTCAGGTTTCTTTTTTATCTATGATTGAACCTAAAAATTTTGATGAATCCAGCAAGCATGATGATTGGATTAGAGCTATGAATGAAGAGATTGATTAGATTGAGAAGAACAATACTTGGGAGCTTGTCCCTAAACCTGAAGATAAGAATGTAATAGGTTCCAAATGGGTGTTCAAGAATAAAATGAATGAAAAGGGACAAGTTGTTAGGAATAAAGCCAGATCGGTCTGTAAAGGGTATGCACAAGTTGAAGGATAGGATTTTGATGAAACCTTTGCACCAGTGGAAAGATTGGAAGCCATCAGAATATCTTGCATATTCATGTCATAAGAACTTTAAAGTGTATCATATGGATGTTAAGTCATCATTTCTTAATGGAGATCTAGAGGAAGAAGTATATATGGAGAAACCTGAAGGATTCTCATTGACAGATAATACTGACTATGTCTGCAAGATGAAGAAAGATTTATATGGATTGAAACAAGCACCACGATCTTGGTATTATAGACTAGAAAAAAATTTACAAGACAAAGGGTTCAAGAAAGGTATTGTTGACAGCAATCTCTACATTAAGTCTGAAGGTGATGATTTACTAGTTGTTTTGGTTTATGTAGATGACATTATTTTTGGATGTACCAATGATTCTTCTATCTAGTGGTTTGCTAACTCTATGCAAACAAAATTTGACATTTCCATGATAGGAGAACTGTCATATTTTCTTGGTTTACAAGTAAATCATAGTTCTACAGAAATATTTATCTCTCAAGAAAAATATTTGAAAGAGATACTAAAGAAATTTTAGATGGAAGATTCTTCTCCTGTTAGTACACCTATGTTGGTCGGTTGCAAACTCAATAAAGATGATATTTCACCTGATGTTGATAAACAGACATATCGATCAATGATAGGCAGTCTTTTGTACATCACAACATCCCATCCTGATATAATGCAAGTTGTTGGAATGGTAGGTCGTTATCAGTCTGCTCCTAAACAAAGTAATTTAGTAGTTGTAACACGGATATTCAAATACTTGAAGGGAACAATGACTTATGGTCTTTGGTATCCTAGAAATCAAAATATTAAGTTAACTGCTTACTTGGATGTTGATTGGGAAAATTGCGTGGATGAGAGAAAGAGCACCATTGGAGGTGCATTCTTCCTGGGTGACTAGTTAGTATCATGGATTAGTAAGAAGAAAGGATCTATTTCCTTGTCAACTACAGAGGCAGAGTAAATTGTTGATGCTACTTGTTGCACTCAGATTTTATGGATGATCCAAACTCTTGCAGATTTGAAGAGAGCAGGTTACAAACAGAGTTGTTCAGCTGAATTACATTCCTTCCACAGAACAGATAACTGACATCTTTACTAAACCATTAGCAGCGACACCTTTTGGATATCTTCGTCAAAAGTTGGGAGTTATATATTCTTTTGTCTAATCTGTTCACCTTGTTACGGGAATTACTTAATGAATATCTGTTACATTTCTTGAGAATATAGCTCTGGTTCTCCTGTTCATAGTTGACATGGGAAGTATGTTCCTGTCGCATTTCGGATATCTTCGAGATGTACTACAACAACTCAAGGGGAGTGTGTTTCTTCTTTGAAAATGATGTCAAAGGGGGATAAAAAGTGTGGTAAGGATGCTATAGAGGTATTTTTGGTTGCATGTTCAGCAGGTAGAGTAGCAGTCCAGGTAGAGAGTTTAGAGTGCAGTTCTTCAGGTTCAAGGTTTCCATCAATGCCAAAGGGGGAGATTGTTGGCATACTTACAGACAGAAGGTAGAATGTGCACATTTTTCATTGATGATGAAGATCGTCATGATCAACAACACAACGATAATGGCATGGTAATGGAAATATCAACAGTGAAGAGAAACAATGATCGTTGGATCCCATTCAGAATTCTCGATGACCGTCGGATATGAATTCAGATAGGAGGAGCGCGCAGTAGAAGAGAACAGATCTCAGGCGTCAGATTTGAGCCCGAAGACCAATCATCTTTGGATCCCCAAGAAGGAGCATGATATTTACATGCAAGATGAAGCAGTCTTACAAAGTCCTGAAAGCAGGAGGACCGTCCATATTCAATAAGGACACGTGGCGAGCGACAAGAATTTCGTTGACTTGCACATTGGAGGAGTCAATGGAGCATGGTGTGGGAACTCGCGATATGTGATATCCTGAAATGATCTGGGTTGTCGGATCGAGGATTGATCTGAACCCTTGGATCGAGGGTCATGGACCATTGGATGCAGACTACACGTGGCGAGATGTCAGCTTTTCGTTGACTGAAAAGTCAAAGGAAGGAGGATCTCTATCCTTTGAAATCGTTAAATGTGAAACCACAATTCAATATAAGTCGTTGATCAAGGGAGAGCGTGGACCATTGATATGGCTCCATTTCAGAGTTTCGGGTACTGGGAGTTGGAGGAGTCAAGGAGACTCACGGAAAAAATCATGAAGCGCCTTTTGGTGCATCCTATGGTCACTGCCAGTGGTCACATGAGGGGAAGAAGCTAGCAGTGCTAAGCTCCATTTTGGATTTTTGGTGATCGTGACTTGGAGTGTCGAGACCCTTCATCACAGGTATGTTGAAATGAAAAATCATGAAATTCAAATTCTATAAGCGCTTGGTCATCGTCGTGGGCACGTGAAGGAAGGAGCTTGCAAGTTTCAAGGCTCCATTTCGTGATCGGGAGTTGGAAGAGTCAATGTGACTCGCAAAAAAATTTGCGAAACACGAAACTGCAAAGTGCCTCTTGATTAGGCCCATGGTCACAGTCAGTGGGCATATGGGATAAACACAAGACCCTACGGATTTAATCTAACACTGCTAGTTATTTGAGAATCTGATCGAATGGATATTGTTTATATTCACAATTAATTGTTCAGTTATGATTCAGTTAGTAGAACCGAATCATGGTTCTTGGACAGTTGGCAATTCAGTTGCTAAAGCGCTTTTTCCCTAGGAGATTAGAGGTGTAATTGAAGTGGTTGGTGTGCATAAAAGTGATATGCAGTGATTGTGTGGGGTTGGGAGTTCTCACTGAAAATGAGGCAAACTTGGAGAAAGGAAAATCGTAGAATGCACAGTGTGAGAAAAAGCTCAGAAATGATAAACAAAAGATGAACAGAGAAGAAGAATAATGAAGCATAGAAGATTTGTAGAGTAGAGAAGAACTGGTAAGAATCGATATATCTGTACTGGTGGTTATTCAATCATTTATTCACAATCAGGGAGGTAGGGTGGTGCTAGGGAGGACTGTAGTCCTTTGTTATTTAAGTTAGTACTTGAATACTGGAAGTTGAATCTTTCATCTAGTTGTGGCTAGAAAAGAGGGTGGTAGGGTGGTGCTCGGGAAAAACACAGAGTTTTCTGTATGAAAGTTGGTGCTTGTATAAGTCCAGTTGGTGTTGGAATTCTCAGGGAGTTGATGCTTCGTTCTAGTGGGTGCTAGAGAAATAAGAGAGTTGGTTCTCCCAGCAAGTTGGAGCTTGTAAACCAAAGGTAGTAGCCTCACATTGAGTTCGTGCTCAAAGATAGATGATGTACAGAACTTAAAATACTGCCTATCATTCGAAGAAGAAGAGGTTTTCTCCCTTTATGGGTTTCCTCGTAAAAATATGACTCTGTGTATATCTTATGTGTGACTGATGTTCATTATTTATGTTGTTCATATATTGTATAATATTGATGGTCACTTGGAAGAGATTAAAAATTGTTTGAATACGTCATAAATTGTTTAAGCACAGTAACAACTGATTCACCACCCCCCCCTCTCAGTTGTCTTAGTAATTTCAACAATATTGATATTTGGTTCTTAACACAATTCGATCCATATGTATCCCTTTAGTTGATTACAATACAATACAATTCTCCATTTTGTTGTCTAAAAGCTTTGAAATCTTTACAACGAGATTCCTCTCACTCTCAATATCATATAATGTGGCAATATAGAAATTCTCTTACAAAATCCATCTCACTCATACAAGGTGGAATTATAGAAATTTACAGAGTCTCTCTCACTCTTATAATTTACAATGATTGGTTTACAAGCCTTCTAATAGACTTCAAGAGATTTCACATATGCATATTATATTTACAAATATACATATTTACAAAATTTTAAAGATGGTTTACTTCATGGACTCATTCTTCCCATTGTACTGGGAGGAGTCTCGCTGCTTCCGACCTCTGACAATGCATCTGACGTTGATGCTAAATTTGACATTGAATATGATGTTGAATCCAAGTAACCATTATACCATACTATAGGTCTTCCCAATAACATGTATAATGTCTCCTTGTGCATACCAAGTACTATTGTTTTTTATGGAGTATCTTCTCTTGAGTACACTAGTACCTGACCATTCTGGAATGTGTTAGAAATATGAGTTACCCTTAGAATGTTATAAGGATAAGCCCAGTACTCATCAGAATATGAATAATTGAATAAGGTTTATGCTTGAGTGGATCAGCAAGACTAAGTAAGAAAGGGAGAGGGAAACAAGTTAATTGCATATCAGTGATCTTTCACCATTGGGCATGGCATCATAACCTCTCTGCGGATTGAAGGAAATCAAGCTACATGTCATGAGAATATTTTATATAATGATGGATAGAAGAGTGAAGAAGATGAAAAAAAGGAGAACAACCATTAGGAAGGAATCCTCTCTACAAAATGAATGCAAGATACTTGAAATAAAACAATTATTAACAAGCAGGATGCAGCAAATCCTTTGTTGCTCATGGATTTATTAATCACAGACAACCTTTGATGTTCAAAATATGCACTATATTCAAGAAATATGAAAGAATATAATGGAAAACAAAGAATACACAATCTGATAAACAGCTCTCATGAATCTTCCATGGAAGAAAAATTTACATCACAAGTCCTCAGGCTTACAAATAAGCATATACAGGAAAACTGCCCCTCAAGCTCTCTTGAGCCTCTATTGGATCATGGACTCAACCCTTTTCTCTTGTTAGAATTAAAATATATAGGATGTCATTACAAATTCTTGATTCCTCCCCCAAGGGAGTCAAATCCTTCTATTTTACCAAAAATAGCAACCGTTACATAATTATAGGATCTGAAATAGAAAACAAAATAATATTTAATTATAGATCCTATTTTTTAGGATTATGTTTTTGACCAACTAAAAATGTGCTAACTGAAGAGAAAATCATGGGATTTGATATAAAAATATTCAAAATTTATCATCCAACTAAATTTGGGGTCGTTCTTGCCTCCTTAGAGCTCCACCAAGTCAAATTCTAGAAATTTGTCTAATTTCCCAGCGCACTTTCACTGCAAAACTTCTGTAGTAGATGTTTTTAAATTTTCTCTCAAATGGTAAACTGGGTCAGGATGATTTTGTGTCAAAAAGTAAATAAAATTATAATTCTTCTTCAAAAAAACATTAAGAAAAACCCATATCGTCATTTAGAATATATGTTGAAAATATTATTTCACAGTGTATTAGTTCATTGCAAAACTGTTGCTAGAGGAAATTCCGCAGTGTATTATATTTCACTGTGAAATATTTGTTCTTGACTTTCTTCCTTTAAAACCTGATTTTACTCATGTATAGTATTTATTATGGTGTTATAATTTTCATTTGATGAAATTAGATCATTCCATACTTGCTCCATATCCAAAAAACCAATCTAGGTGGAGAATTTCAAAACCCTTGTCAGTTTCAAAATTTGAGCAGAACAAAAATAAGACCTCCCTTGACCATTTGTGAATCACGTAGTTGTTTTTTCTTAGATGACAATATTTTTGGTAAAAATTATAAATATAATGGTGGGCTTCAACAACAAACAGAATTTTGGCAACGTAGTTTTGCAGTGCCCACGAATTTCACAGCGAACAGGGTTTTATTGTTTGAAATATGCAAATCACATAAGACACGACCAAAACTCTATTCCTCATCATTATATTTTGCATGTTCCATGGCATCGATTCAAGTAGCAATTTGAAATCAGGCAATTTTACAGTGTATTCACTGCAAAACCTGTGTTTCAGTACTTTTGAACAATGTGACAGAAGTGATGTGATGTTGTGAAACATTAGGAGTTTTTGCAGTGACCTTTTGAAACTGATTGGCTACAAGTCATAAAGGTACCAAATTAATTTAAAATCTTAGGCAACCTTATATTTTTAACATAACAAGAACCCTAGGCTTATTAAAACATGATATAATGACCTTAGACTTATCTTATTGAAGCGACCTAAATACTTTATACATGAGACTAAATTGACCATGTGACTTCAACTAAACCCAAACAAAAGTAAAAAAATGAGGTGGAATTGACCCCAGTGCATTTCATGTGCTAACAGAATGTAACGGCATAATCATCATCCTCAAATGTTGCAACTAAGAGTAGGTTTACATTTAATTCTGGAACATACAACATATGTTCGATTCCCAGAAATCCTCTCGACTCGATCTTGAATCTTACATATCCATACCCCCTTATTGTTTGTCTAGTGTTCGTTAAACATCCCACAAAGCAATCGATGTCGGACTCGAAGAAAGTCTAAAATATTGATCGTATCTTGTTCATGTGGTGAGATGAGCCACTTTCCACGAACCATTCTTCGATGTTTTCATATATCACTTTTCCAAGACCAACCATAAGGAAGTATTCTTTCCCAAGACTTTCAGTAAGATCGATGACTTCATTTGGAGTTGTTGTTTGTATTATTGCAAGTGTCTTTACATATTTTATGTTATGCTTTAGACATAAGTGTAGGTAAAGTGTCCAGTACATCTCAATCTGGTGTCCACTCTTACCACAATAAGAGCAGAGTGCCTTGTTCCATGATCTCTTCTTCTCATTCCTCCTTTTGCTCTGAATTGAGAAATGATTTGCCTTCTTCTAGGAGGGATTTACTTGCACAGACTGTCTTCTTCAACACTTTTCCACATCATGGTTTCTAGTTCCACAGGAAGCACATGGATAACTAGACCATTCACCAGCGGGAAAAGTCTTCATTCCTTATCCTATAGCATGCACATATTCCCATGAATATGTCTTACACATGTTACTCTTCTCTGGACTGGAACGTAAGTCCAATATTTTATGTAGGATTTCTTCATCTGAAGTTATATTTGCTTCAGCTACCATAGAGCATTCTCCATATTGTTGGGAAGAAGAATAATATGAAGAGTCTTATTTCTCGATCATGTTCTTGGAGGGAGATAGTCTCTCTTGCAGTGGAGACTTATCATTCTATGCATGTCCAACTTTACCAATTAATGGTGCCAATATCTGCAACTTTATTTCTAATTCATGAAAAATACTCATGTGGAAATCTTCATGAAATAACAGTTGATCATCCAGCCTTTTCGTCTCTTCCTCAAGATCTTACAACTGTATTCTTAACTCAAAATTCTCCTTCTAGATTTTTCGATTGATGTTATTTTGCAGCCTCAATTTCATCAGAGATTTAATCATATTGTTTTCTTGATAATATTCTTCAATATCTTCACCAACTGAACTCTTGAATCTCATGAAACATCAAAAACTTGCAACACGTGCCAAAACTAGCTATCATACCACTTCTCTCAAAGAAGTGGATCAAACAACCTCACTCTGATACCACTTGATCTGAAAATCCTTAGACACCACTTCTCTCTTTACATATATACATGTAGCATCTAACTTGATTCAGAATTAATTTATCGATCGTATTGTGGTGGCTTGCATGATTCTGATAATGTGATTTTTACCCAAAAACTCATAAAATGATGATTAGATTTTATTGATGATGAGATAACACAACATAAAATAAAATAACTCAAATTACACACTTTTGTTTCATCTTTAAGTTCCCTTTAATCCAATGAAAACTACTTTCTCCATCTCCAGATATTAAAATCACATGTAAAATGACTCTCATATGACAATTTAATGGATTCTCTTAAATTCCATTACTCAAAACAATAAAATAACTTCACCACTGAAATCCTTGCGAAATTTTGAGAAATTTGACTATAAAGTCGACCAATTTCCAAACTAACTCAATTTCACTCTCTTTCGCACGTAAAACAATGCATTAAATGCTCATTAATGGAAAATTGAGAGAATAATTTTACAAATTACTTAAAATCACAAAATAGACCTCAAATTCATGATCCTTGTGAAAAATCAGGAAAAATGAGTATAAAGTTGCCTATGTTCCATCAATATACCTCATGGCACGCTTTACGAGACAATGCTAAACTAGCTCTTCTCTTGCACGTACTTCCATGCAATCCATACAAACTTGGAATTCATACCCTATCTATACTTCCTCAGGATGAATGTCATGTCTCGATATCTATGCATAGGGATGTGTGCACCTTGGGATCCATGCCCAATATATAGGGCTAGGTCCGAAAACCTCCTCCCGAATTAGTTGGCAACTAAATCCAAAAAATAGTGGCATCTTTGTTAAATCTGGGCTCATTGGTGTATTGGTTAGAAAATTTTGAAATAATGTAACTGCGAAGAGCATTCTTATTATTATTTTTTTATTGGATTAAATCCCCATTGTAGTGTCCCCAAGGCCGAACCCCATTGTAAAACATGTTTTTAAAGAAATTGTAATTATGTTTTATAGGCTGGTGAGCCAAGTTTTGTATAAGTTGGTAGGCTTATGTGTCTGTCAGGCAAGGGAGACTAGGTGTTGAAGGCCAGGAGCCTACTTTTGTATATGTAATCATGCAAAACAATTAATAAATATAAACACCGCCATGTGCAGACCGACCACGATGAATGAGTGAAGGGGGACTGAGCATCCACAGAGTGGGCAAGGAATTAGGGGCTGGAGGTGGGAAAAAGGAGCTAAGTGTTGAGCCTAGGGGGCTTAATCCTTGGGAATAATATTTTAATATTATTCCAAAAGATATGTGCATTATGTGTTTTAACCTAAGTCCTTTTTGAAAGGACATGTGATTTCCAAATGGTGGGAAGCGCGCACGTTATTGGAATGCATGCAATCGCATGGGTGACAAGTGTCAACCCTGACCATGCAATAAAATCCGCGATGAGCCATGTTGGGGGTTCTCTTATCCATTTTCGACTCATTGACTACCAGGAGGAATGGATCTGACTCTGCAGAAACACCCTCGTACATATTCTGAACCATCTGAACCTGCGTTGACCCTTGCGTGGATTGTCTGTCACGCATTCCCGACACCAGAGGGTGAGTCTATCCTGGGCAGGGCAGATGGGAAACGAAATTAGGCCGGAAGGGGGAGTATGTGTAATTCCCTGCGGAAATTGCTTCTCAGGCAATTCTGAATATCAACACCGTGAGACCTAGTTTCCATTGCGGAGCTGGTTTTGAGAGGCCTGAGTTTGTATTCCCAGTTGACTTTGTGGTCAGGTAGAGATGGATTGCGTGTGAATTGTTGTCCAGTGCAGGTGGTAATTGAGCCTGTGTGTGACCTCTCTCCAGGTAAGGGAGGTGGATGTTGTTGGGAGAGGTTTCTTCCAGAGAGTGTCCAGCACTAGCTTCAGGCTCTGAGACTTCCTGATCTGGCCTGTTGCCGAGGCCTAGAGAGGGAGGTTAGCACCGATGGACTGTGCTTGTGAAGGTGTATACTCCCAGGTGGAACAGGCATGTGGGGAATGAGGGTCTGGGAGTAGTGGGCGTAAGATGGCATCCTGGAAAGAATCCTTCCAGATTCTAAGTGTTGTTTTCCCTGTAACCTCAGCCTAGTCTAGGATTCCTTTCCCTGGGGATGGAGCTCAGTCCCAGCTCGAGGGTGACCCACTGTTGAGATGATGAGCAGTGTGGTCTAAGGCTGGGAGGTTCGTGGAAGGCTTGCACTTGGTTGGTGGATTTCACTACTGTTACAAGATAAGTATTTAACTATGTTCTTATCACATTTGGCATGACTATGTTGTATATATTATCATGTTTTCCACTGTGTATATGAATTAGTATGAAGTGAAAGTGATTGTTGATTATGGCAATAATTCATATGAATACTCTGTGTTGAGTGTGTTTAATTGCTTAAATGCATGTGGTGTATATATGTACTGGACTGTATGTGTTATGTAAATCAAACGTAAGTGTATACTTATTGTTATATTGTGCATTATAAGCCTTGGTCTAGAAAAAGGTACACTACAAAGTGGTATCAGAGTGAAGGTTTCGAAACTGAGCCTAGATGGGCCAGTGGAGCGGTATTTGGATTGAGAATGTGAAGGTAAATTGGATCTGGAGGACCAATTTCGGACCTTGGTTTGTTTCGGAGTGTCAAGTAGTTGCTTGACCGAGCTTACGAGCTCAGGAAGTATAGCGGTACTATGAAACCGTTGGCTGGTGTGGTCTATGGCCACGAGGAGACAGGTCTCTACACCCATGGTGTTAGAACCTTAGGATCTTTTTGGGGGGGAAGGCGATCCCTCGTGACCGTCGGATCTGGAAAAATGTGCGTAAGGATCGAAAATTCCTTTGGAAATGGCACAGGAGTGTGGAAATCGCGATACACGAAGTCCCGAGGAAACCTGAGTCATTCGATTGGAAGGACACGTGTCACAAGATCCTCTCTATCGTGGATTTGGACATCAAATGTCAGAGAAGGAAGTCCTTCAACTTTTCAAGTGGTGAAATCGCTAGAGAATCGCAGCCGTCCATCTGAGGAGGACAGGTGGTAGAGATCAAGAGATCTCGCGAACTCAGGAGTTCGCAGGGTGAAAGCCCAAGTATTGGGTATTCAGAGTCACGAGGTGCGAGGATACGAAGTGGCGAGAGGATCGGGACCATCCATTTAAGAGGATGTGTGTCAGAGATCGAGGGATCTCGCGAACTCACGAGTTCGAAGGGTAAAGGCCCAAGCATTTGGTACTCCAAGTCGCGAAGGCGCGAGGAGAGAGAAGAGGACAGCCGTTGGATCCGGATCATAGGAGGACCGTTGGATCTGCACGTGGGATCGTGTATTGGAGTCTCGCGAGAAGAGACTCGAGAATTTTGCCACGGGAATCGCGAGATTGTGAGAAGCGATACCCCGACAGTTGGAGGACAGTGTGGGCCATAGCGAGGCCGGTGAGTGGAATACAAGTGGCACGAAGCCTTGGGATCTCACCGCGAGAAGTCCCGAAGTATTGGCGTTAGGATTCACGAGTCGCGAAGTGCCGAGAGACGAGGTTCGTGTGGTCGCATGGCAGAGCATAAGGTGGGACCCGCGTGGTCGACGGGTGGACATGTGTTTCCGGGAGATAGGAGTCGACACTCCGTTGAATTCTCGCATCTCGGGGGTTCACGGAATAGGAGGGTGAAAGCTCGACGGTTCAACCGGCGAGGTTGCGAGGTTGCGAGGTTTCGAGTAGCAGAAGTCCATCAAGGGAGGAGTCAGCTCAGCATTGACCTATTGCATCTCGGAAGATCGCAATGGGAGGCACAAGAGTTCGACTCACACACTCACGAAGGTGCGAGTTGCAAGAGGCGCTGACATTTAAGCCTAGCCTACGGTTACATGTGGAGAAGGCATTAACAAAGAAAAGAGCCATACCTTGTCGCATCTTGGGTATCGGTATTTAAAGGAATGAGTCGAAGGTTTTCGACTCACGAACTCGTGAGATTTAGAGTTGTGAAAAGGGTGACTTGGGTTTCGTATATTTAACTGTCGGATCTTCATGGACCGAGATTCCAAAGTTCCGAAGTCCCAGAAATTACAGAGCCAGACAGCTCAGAAAACTTTGTGAAGTTGAAATGTCTTTCGTTCTTGTTCGTATTAGTTATAAATGTTGTGGATTGTTCATGAAGTTTAATGGCCTGACAAATTTCGAATTCAATTGCACGGTGTGTGTGCAGAGTTCAACGAAGGCCAGAACTCCAGTTAATAAACGCCGAGTATGGAGTGGGGAAGAGTGCAGATTACCCCTGAAATGGAAGACAAACGGGAAGGAAAGGATGTTAACTTAGGAGTTGAAGGATCGAACTCTAATGGCGACAGAAAAGAGATGGATAAGGAATAACATATGATGCAACTCATCGAAAGATTGCAGAAGGATGCCCAGGCTTGCCTAACTGATAGCCGAAAGCTCATGAAAATCCGAGATCGGCAGGGTGAATTCAATTTAAAAATGTTGAAGAGCCTGGAAAGAATAGAGAAGAAACTCGAGAAAGGAAGAGACTCAAGTACGACGAAGAGTCACAGAAATCATGGGAGAAGAAGAAGATCAAGGAGTGGTAGTCGACATCACAATTGCTCCCAAAAACATTCGGACAGGGAGACACACAGCAGTTCGAGCCCGTCCCCTACCAGAAAACATCGAAAATCTGGAAGGGAAGAATTGAAAGGAGATATGAACAAGATTAAACCTCCAACATTCGATGGAGAACATAAGAAGAAGGAATATGCCGAGACATGGTTGCTTGGAATGAAGAAATACTTCCAATTGCAGAATTATTCGGCCCATGCAGAAGGAAGAATTGCAATGTACCAACTGAAAGGAAAAGCATCCATGTGGTGGGATCAGTTTGTGCAGGTACAGCACATCAGAGAGAAAGAGGTCACGTGGAAGGAACTTAAGAGGTATTTCGAGAAGAAATACTTGACTAAAAGATACTATGACAGAAAGATGAAGGATTTCTTCGAACTCCAGTTGGGCAGTATGACCATTGATGAGTATGAACGAAATTTTCTGGAACTACTGAAGTATGTTCCATTCATCAAAGGCAAGGTTGTCAAGATTCAGAGGTATCTGAGTGGACTACCACCTTCCATTGGTGATAAGATTCAATATGATGACCCTAAGACTATGGAAGAAACAATAAGAAGGGAAAAATGCTTATACAAACAACAAAGAGAAAAGCCTACCTTTCGGAAGGCTTGGGATGACCAGAAGAGGTTTAAGAAAGAACAGAGGAAGAAGGGAGACAGGCCTTCCTTTTTCAGAAACATTCATTAGGGACAGCCTTCATTTAGAGAGTCGAGAAGGACTGAAGAGGGTGCACAAATACAAAGATTGACGCCCATTCAGTGTTGGGGTTGTCAAGGAAACCAAAAGTACCGAGATTGTCCCCATAAAAATGATAAGGTGAGAATTGTACATACTGTTCAGCAAGCTGAAATAGTGGAGGATTTGGGTAGTAGAATGTCGAGGATCTACGCAGCACTGGACAACAAGCAAGCGGAATTTCAATCACACATGATTGAAGTGGAAGGTACGATCAACAACCGACCACTTGTTATTTTAATTGATTCAGGGGCTAGCCATAGTTATGTAGATCCTAGAGTGGTGGAAAGT
>JZKD02S1932405.1:484324-498481 GCA_000966675.3 Picea glauca
ATTCTCTTATGAGGCAAGCTGCAATTACAAGTTGGAGAGAGGAGAAGAAGGGTGGTGCATCTCTTGAGGAGGACTTTCTGTATTGGTTTGAGTTATCTCTTGAACATTGTATAAGTTATTTATGATAAGGAAGTTTTTGCTAGGTTTTCTTCCCCTAGAGGGTTTCCCAATATAAATGTTGTGTCTCTTGTGAATGTGTATTTCTCAGTGATCTTGTTCTTATGATTCTCTTATCTATTGAAATGCAAAGAACTATAATAATGGCATAAACATTAACAGTTAATAGTTATATGATCCTCTCTTGGAACATTCGTTAGTTTGTTATATAGTTTTAAAACTATATATAGGATATGGTTTTAAACCATATGGCATGTACGTTAGTATAAAGTTAAGAACCCGTGCGATATGGTGGAGTGTCTTCGTATGTTAATAAATAAAACAAGGGCTAAGTATAGGGATGAGATCTTAGGCCCTTAGCCCTTTAGTCACCCAAACAAACTTTAATATTAATTCGAATACAATATATGGCATGTAGAAGTTAAGACACAAATGAGGGCGCAATGGTAATGGGAGGTTATGGAGGTTACGAGTTCGACCCCTATTTCCTCCATAATTTTAATATACCTTAACCATCACTAGCCAATGGGGGGCTGCCATGTGGTAGCCTCTCATTGACACGTACTTTCCACTTTTCAATATATCATTTGTCCACCTGTAGGTACGATCTACCCAGTCATCTGCCAACTCACTTGCCAACTAGATATGACATGTCAACTTCTGTATAGCCATGTGCCACGTGTCACCCTTGCAATGGTGACACACGTCACCTCTTTTTACCCATGTACCTTTGACCTGGTTGACCCAAACTTTGACCACTTATATCTTTTGCATACGAACTCTATTTGAATTGTCATTTGCATCATTGGAAAGTTGACGATGGCTCTATGTGATGATGTCATTTTTACGAAAATTTGAAACGGTCAAATTTTGAGAATTTATGGATCCCTTGGGACCTCTATGAGCATTCTGGATCCTCATGGACCTCTGTGATCGTTCCTCAAATCCTTCAAGATCACTACATGGGGAGTTGGAAGAATAAATCTACATGAAGCAGCCATAAGGATTTACAGTAAAGGGAAAGAAAGAGTTGGTATGCAGGATGAAAATGTTCATGTATGGGTTAAAGAAATCACCAAGGATGTGGTATCAAAATTTTGATACTTATATATTGGGACTTGGATTCACAAGAAGCAAAGTCAATCATTGTGTGTATTTCAAATTAGTAGGTGATTGTGTTATTCATTTGGTCTTGTATGTGGATGATATGTTGCCAATAGGAAACAACAAGGAAATTATCCAGGATATGAAAACTCATTTGTCCTCTAAATTTGACATGAATGATCTTGGTGCTGCAAAAATTATTTTGGGCATGGAAATTAAAAGAAATTGAGAAAATAGGAAAGTCTAGTTGAGCCAGAGAAAATATGTTGAGTCAATATTGTGGAGATTTAATATGTATGAATGTAAACATGTCAAGGTCCCTATTCCTATAGGAATAAAGTTATCCATAGATCAATTTCTGAAGACACGAGAAGAGGAAGAAGACGTGTCCCATGTTCCATATGCTAGTGTGGACGGAATTTTGATGTATGCAATGATCTGTACTAGAACAAAAATTGCACATGCAGTGAGAGTTTTGAGCAAGTATTCAAAACTAGAGAAGGAGCATTGGGAGACAGTAAAGATGGATTTTAGGTATTTGCATGGAACTGCTACTTATGGATTGTGTTAGCAAGGAAGACCAAGATTAGACAGAGTGTTGGACATACATGGCTTTGTTGATGCAAATTGGGTTGTAGATCTAAATCATAGAAGATCTACAATTGGGTATGTGTTTAACATATTTGATGTAGAACTCAGTTGGATGACCAAAAGAGAATCTATAGTGGCACTCTCAACTACAAAATTTGAATACATGGTAGAGACTCATGCAAGCAAGGAACTAGTATGGTTACAGAGATTGTGTTCAAGTATTAGGTTGGTACAACAAGTTGTAAGGATAGATTGTGATAATTAAAGTGCAATCTTCTCGGTGAGGAACCCAACTTATAATTCTAAGACAAAGCATATCGATGCTCACTATCATTTTTTCAAAGACATGGTTGAAGAGAAGAAGGTGTTTATATTGAAGGTGGACACTTTGGAGAATGTTGTGGATTCATTAACAAAGTCTGTGAACACTGAGAAGTTCTCTTGGTTTAGAGAATCAGTGGGAATTTCCACCCTGGATTGTTGATTATGAAATATTTTCATCCTTGTATGCAAAAAAAACAACAAGTGGGAGAATTTTGGGTATGTGTTATATTTTGTGCACGATTGTGGGTCCCCCTATAGGGGGTTTTAGGGGCGGACCCCCCAAAAAAAAAAATTGGTGGTTTATTTACCAAATTTTTGGGAGGTATTTCACCTTTGTTGGGGGAAGTTTAGTGGTGCATGGTATTTCAGCATGTGGTTTCCTAATTCCAGTTAAGGAGTTAAGGTTGTAATATAATTCGAGTAAATAGATTAAGGGTTTTTTGGATATTGTCGTGGGATCCTATGTATTGTATTTTTAAGCAATGAAGTTGTATGATGA
This sequence comes from Picea glauca, assembly GCA_000966675.3. NCBI lineage: Eukaryota > Viridiplantae > Streptophyta > Pinopsida > Pinales > Pinaceae > Picea > Picea glauca. Next base: position 486,960 of record JZKD02S1932405.1, read on the forward strand.
ATAGCATTAGAGGTGTGGCTCTAAAACAGGTTGTCGGTTTTCCCAGATGGGTTTCCAGGGTAAATCTTTGTATATATGTGTGATTGTAATTATTTTTTTTTTTCTGTGTTAAGAATCTATGTGTGCATTACATTATTGTAAAAGGTTTAAAACTTACAATAAGCTCCAAAATCCTAGTGATCGGTGTGTATGGATTTGTTGATGTTCATATTGGTCAAGATCCAAACAACAACCTCACGAGGATATGAATACCCTTGTGTTTTTATAGAGGTGGTACTCCCCTTTGGATGAAAGATAATCTTAACTAAAATAATGGAACAGGGGAGTACTAGATAGAAAACCCCAATCTTTATCACTCAAATAAAATGTAAAATACTAATGACTGAATAATTGCATATTCACAAAGAAAATTATTGAGAAGAGGACCAAGAATTTTTCATAGACTAATACAATATACACATAATATTGTACAAAAATTAAATAGCCATTATATGAAAAATAATAAAATTATCACATCCATCACAGTATTATAAATTTCGATCACAATTGAAAGAACTTTAAAATAGTATTTCATTCAGAATAAGTGGGAATATGATAGGAAAACTTCAAATATCTTATGCTCAATAACTCATATTTCAATATATCATTAAAGTTTAACCCCAGAATAGTTCTCTGGGATTTTCGAAAAACAATAATATTATTTGACAGTCTCAAAAAATAAAAATAACATTCGTCCAAACAGACTGGGATGGGACTCCAGTGAACCATAAAATGAAAGTGGGATAGGACTGAACCTGAAAAGAAGAAAGAAAGAAGTGATTAGAAATTGGTTGTGTTTTCCCAAGAACGACAAGACACAAGTGGATAAATCCTAAGCGAGAAGAATAAAGGATAGAGAAATTATGAAAGATGCGGGGATAATTTTAAGGATGGAAATTTATATTAAAATGTAGAAACCTAGGCTAATCTTACTAGTTCTTTATGCAAAATGTAATACGATTGGCGATTCTTTTGTAAAAATATTCAAATTTTTAAGTATTTAATAAGTTTTTATAAAATTTTGACGATTTTTAAGGTAAAATAATTTTATTCTATGGAATTTGGGTGAATCATTTCTAGGAAAAATGGAAATTGTCGAATCATTTTTTGGGAAAAAACCATGTAAATTAGCCCATTTGCGAAATTTAGCCCCTAAAATCATCTATGGAAAGATGTGATCAATTTTACTCATTGTGATGGATCTCTCTCTCTTCTATCTACTAGTCAATCTTCCTTTTGTATTCTCCTTTGTTGGGATTCTTTGATCAGTTGAACTGTCTCCTCTTGATTAGTTTCAGTTATTTTGATTAAAGATTTATTTAACCAACTTTCAACATAATCTCTCATTGGTGCGACAGTTACTTATTGTCTCACTCTCATATCAAATAATGAATCCTATGTCTCTCGGTAGTCAAATGTAACTTAATTTAATGTATCTTCTATGTCCTCATTTTTGTTCACATAATTGACTAACCAACTTTCCACTTGGAACTCTGAATATTATGTTAAACTGTTGAATCTCTCGACCGATACAGATTTTTATGATTCCAATTTCTCTTCAAATTGCTCCTTAGTCATAAATACATAATTTAGGATTATCTTTGTGTCATCAACCTCTCTGGTGGTTCCAGCTAGATCCAACTCAATTAACTTTAAATAAGACTCTCCCCTTTTGACACTTATAGTGTCAAAATCAGCCAATATTTCCTTTAAACATTTAATTATTTCAATCCAGCATGACTTTAAATTTTTAATGCGGGCAAGGAAGGGTAGGTATTATTCTTTTTTTTTAATCTCAGTCATATTTGAAAATTTAATGACAAAATTAGTAATTGCCTCTTCATCATTTTCCAAATCAACATGAAGGTATTATTTCAAATTCACCATTTTCTATGATAATGCAATTAGACTATTCAATAGTTCCCATGTCTCAAGATTTAAAGACATTCTCTTTTCAATATTGTTTACAAAATACCTTCTAACTGCAGCAAGTAGGCTTGATGTCCCTCTTAATTTTTAAATGGACACTGGTGTTCCGTCAAGATTCTTCCATGGTTTCATTGAAGCGATTGGGATAGAGAATATTGGAGGGGGCATTAAGGCATTCTCCAATTCTTTAACTCTTTCTTTTAAATTGGCATTTTCATTCTTTATCTCATCAACTGACATTTTAAGGGCTTCCCCTATAAATTCATGGATATGTGCAATTCTAGAAGGTGGAACCCCGTTGATACCTAATTCTAAATTAGATTTTCTTTGAACCTTTTTATTTTGTGAATGAATTATTTCAAAGATTAATTTTTTGGTACTTCTATCAAACAGATCATTGTGTAAAGTCAAAGAATATTCTTCGAAGAAAATTGGTTCCTCTGTTTCCAATTCAGTTGCAACTTCCTGGCTTTCTTAAAGTCTTTTCTCTTCATCGGGGAATTCTATATCTTCAATATTGGCATCCAAATCCATGTCTTTAAGAATAACTTCGAATTCATGTATGAATTCCTCTACTTCTTGTTGATTGGTTTGTATTTTTCTCTTAGTAACCAGAATCTTCTAAGGTTGCTCCAAACTTCCTTTAGGAGAGTTTTGATCAACTCCATCATCATAATTATTGACCGAAGACTTCTTTTGTTCTTTTGTTGTTGACTAAGAAATTTTTTTTAGTGGGTCACTTCTCTGAGATACATTAGGAGAATGAGTACTCCTTTCATTAACAAATCTTCCCCTTTGTCTATGTTGGTTAGTAGTGCCAATGACAATCTCAATGTCCTCTAGTTTGTTTTCAAAAAACACTGCTTGAGGGTCCTGGTTGTCACCTTCCTCCTCTCCAAATAGAAATGAATTAGAAAGTGAAATACTAAAACTGAAAGATGCCATATTATCCATAAACCAGTGGTTGGGTTTGAACCCTTTGATATAGTCTGCAAACTTTAAATCAAAATGCACTGCAAATTCATCAATATTTGAAATGTTTCTCAACAGAATTTCCCTAATCCTCCAAGGTAAAGGAATGAATTGCTTCTTTCTTTTTTCATGAAAGAAGTGAGCCCAAAATATGTATTGTCTAAAAAATTCTACGGAAAACATCTTATTAGGCACATAATACGGGAGATACAGAGGTTGTTCTTGAGAAAAATAGATTCTAACAACATTATAGTGTTCCATGGCTTTAATGCTTCCCTTTTTATCCAGGAAAGTCATTTCTTCTAAACATAGCCTCGATGTCTTCGACCCAAATATAAGTTTCTTTAAGGAAGAAACAAATGAATTATGAACTTCATAAAAATGATATGTAGTCTTTTGGTTCCATTAGGTTGGGCACCATATCTATACTGGGTCAATTTTACAATTAATTCTTCTTTCCAAATCCAAACCCTTGAAAACATGACAATAGGTGATAGTGAAGATTAGGTATGAAGACATGTAAAATTTATTGTTCTTCTTGAAATTTGATAATTGAAAAGATATTTCTCCATAAATAATATTTTCCCAGTCGAAAATTGTTTTTTCATGAACTGTAAAATGTAAAATATACAGAGACAGTCGAGGAATGGTAGTTGTATATTCTTGACCCGCTACCCTGTTGAAAAGACATGTTATTTCTCGATAAGTGTTTTTTAACAAACTGACATAGGTGTTAAAAAAGTCTTCCAACATCATTGTCGGGTCCTCAATATATCACGTAGAAGCTCCAGTCCACTATTTCTTTCCTTCAGGAAACTCTTGGTCTCATCTCCTTTGAATGTAATTGTCAGCTCTGGTAATTTAAGCATTTTCTTGAAGATCGAAGGTGCTAGAGATATGGGAGACTCTCCTTGAAGTTAAATTATCCTTCGATCTTTGTTGTATTTTTGTATACACCAAGAAATGATTTCTTTGGAATAGAAAACTTCTGGTACACATCCTACTAAAGAAATCCATGATGTCCAAGCTTCGTTCGCATTCCTTTCTAGCAGCAATAGTGATGAATAATACTAATATGATATTCACCATTGGAATCTCTAATCCTCCCACCCAAATGAGTTTAGATTGTCACCGCACAAAATTTCTCTTCTTCTCATTGTCATGTTTGATGAATTTGGCGGACTAATATATAGTCACTTTAAAATGTTAATTTCAAAGTAATCCCTTTTACCATAATATACCTTGAAACTATTTTTTCGAAAGAAATATTAATTATGAATTAAATTAGAGTTGATGGAGAATTGTCTCAAGAAGGTCGCCATTAATAACGGCCTTTTAATATTTTAATCGCTTGTTATTTTCTATAAGAATAGCATTAAATTTTATGTGGATAAGTGACAAGATGATATGCATATTACCACGGAGTAATGGAGGATCGAATGTGTGTCAAGAGATATTAGAATCAATGCAAACTTGTAGGTCCAAAAATCCGTGGTGAAAATTGAGAAATGACTAAGTATGAGACGGTATCAGTCGAATGTGAGAGGAAAAGATTTTTGAATATCTATGACTCGCAAACCCATGGTGAAGTTGAAAATTGACTAAGCACTAAAATATCGAGAGATAACAGAATTGAGAAAATGACTAAGTATCGTAAATCAATCGGACAAACCTATTGTGGTAAAAATATCAAGTGAATCGGGCAAGTGGTTCATACCCATGGTGAGGATTTGAAAAAATTCTAAGTATGGTGAAAAATGAGAATCAATGAATATGGTTGTGCATTTTGGCAATGGTGGAGCTTTGGACTTAAATGAGAAAATGTGATAAAATCGCGAGAAATACAAAAAGAAAATAAGTGTTAGTATAAAATGGATATGGCGGAGTACAACGGTGCATTCTGGAGGAATTGGAATTTTGTAATATGACTCATGAACCCATGATACTTAGAAAATTTTCTAAGTGTGGAGATGTATAAGAGAGTAATTTTGAAAGACCTAACACATTTTCATATCAACGAGATTATAATATGGTTGACATCCAAGAGGACAATGAAGGCATGTTCTTAGTTAGAATGCATTGTGGGGATAAATTTTCTTATAATTCCCTCAAGGCCAGGCTTGGGTTATGACCCGGATAAATTTAGAAGAAAATAATTTTCCTCATCCAACTTTTAGAGGGATGAAGAAAAAGGGTACATAAGATATTGCATCAAGATATCTTATCCAACTATAACACTTTCTACTTTGATTACAAGGGAGTGAGGCCTATCAAATTGTAGGAGATGTTACTCTTTCGAACCACCACCCAATTTACATCTCTCTTTCCCATGGAGCTAATAAAATGTGAATTCATAAGACATGCTTCATCATGGGCATGTCTCTTAAAAAATCAAAGTTGCATAAATTGTATCAAAAGAGTGTGGAATATCTCACCAAAACCCTTGGGTGAATATGGATGGATTTCATGCTAGAAGGATAGAATTGCACAAATTTCTTCCTTCTTGAGAGGTTATGCACAAAATAATTCCTCCATTTGACAAAAACAACAAAGGGTTTTAAAGGGAGAACTAGGGCATTCCAATTAATATCTATAATCTAGCTCATTTGATTAATAAATGCAATCCATGGTTGTTAATATTTGACACTTTATTAAAGTGAATGAAGCTCATTGAGACCAAGGGCCCAATTGAGAACCTACCTGTATTGGCTATGCATGGGGGATAGAATGACTAATGACTTTTCTACTAAGGAAACTAAGAAAATCTTCGTAGGGAAAATATTTAATAGTCAAATTACCAAGAAAAAGGACATTGAGGAAGAACTTATCAATCTTTACCAATTGGGGTTTTAGTCTCAAGGTCTTTTCCAGAACTGTACAATAACCATACATACTCATCTTAGTGCAGTCCCTCATTTTCTTTATGAGGCACGTGAAGAAATACTATGTGAATGATCACTAACTCTATATGAAATGATATCTACACCAATGGAGATGCTTGAGGATAAGTTGCTAATACATCATGGATTTTTTTACTAATTAGTTTATAAGGCCATATGGAACTTTGTTGGATCTGACCTTCTCTAGGCATAAAAATAAGATATCAAAAAGGAATCATTGTGGTATTGTATAAATAAAGGAATAAATCATGTTTATTATAAACATTGGACAACAATATGTATCAGTAGTTGGAGACTAATTACTTTGTTGAATATCTCCTAAACACTCTCGATTAAGGCTCTAACTATTTGGCAATCTCATTTTACCAAAGATTATACTTTTGGAATAAACAATCTTCAAAAAGGATGATCAAATATTAACATTAACTTTGTAGTGTGGAAAGGCATGATGTGGTCCAAATATCTTAGTGTTAGTGCCATTTTTATCAAAACTTGTTTTGAAAACACCTATGACAAGGTCAAGTGGCCTTTCCCAAGGTGGGAAGGATACCCTTGAGACTCTATGCTATATAAATATATGCTTTGGCATGTCCCATTTCCCATATAATGAGCATGGTACTTATCAAAGGTATCCCTATTTGAATCATGGAATTATTTAATTGGTTAATAATAATTTTATAGATGAGTCCTTCCTTAATATTCTTAAGGATCAGATATCCATGGAAAACACTATGGATTTTCTTAAGACCTTTTATTTTTCCTTGGTGTTTGGTATAGTGGGATATGACTCAATGCTATAGACAAATCCTTCAATACATGTATGTTTGTCTCACTGATCAATCTTAGTCTTGGATTTAATCTGGATAAATCCTCAAGTTCCTAGGTATCTAATTTTACTTGTGAAGCATATCCTAAGGACCTCTAGGATATTGCTATCTAGCATGTCGAACAGAAAAAATGAGAAACAATAAACAAGCTATCATAGTTAGGATGTCTTTCGATGATTATTCCATTGGATGATCTCTCGTGTTGTTACTTGAAGGGAATGTGTTGGATGAAATAAATTTCTTTCATGAGACTATTTCAAAGAGGCATCAACTCTATTATATACATATTTAATATACAAAATTGAGATTGGGTGCCTTGGTTAGAGATTAAAAACAAAATTTTATTATTTAATAATAATAATAATTAATCATTGATATCCCAAGGGGTTATTTCATCTGGTTGTTACTAATGTTGTTGGGAACTTGGCTAGTTTTGGGTGAGTAGGTGATCATTTCGAATCCCCCTATGTTAGGCACATTATTTTAGGTCAATGTTCTTACTAAAGGGAATGGTTTACTTGGGGAAAAAATAGATTGATCATTGATCATACTATACATGTATTTCCAACCTCTATGCTCATTAAGTGAGGCTTTCAACTTCTTTTTCTCTAGAAGACGGACCAATAGTGGATCAAGGAAAAAGATTTGAAGAAGTATAGTTCAATTAATGGATAAAAATGGCACTTACATGATCCTATACTAGGTGATTGATTTAAAAAACCTTTAGACACTAATCTATGTGAATAACTTATCTCTTTTGACTACACATCACGACTAAGTTTTTGGTCAAACATAAAAGGCCTTTATTTTCTTAGACCCTAAGGCATGGGGTTAGTTATTTGTAACACATTGATTCACCTATACATACTCTCAATTGATTGCCCCACATAGTGTGATGATTAAAGTGAGGCTCCATGCTATCACAAGGAGGAATGAGAGGGTGGAGCCACCACATAGTTTTAGGGAAAAACCAAGAAACCATGGGAGGGAAAGAGAAGAAATAAAGAGAAAGATAGAAGGTTATTAGATTTATTACATTTTTATATTTGATTACATTATCTGAGTTTGTAGATTAATTAGGGTTCAACAACAAACAATAAATAACAAGAAATTAACAAAGGACATCAAACTAACTAGCGTTAATTTACTACTCTTCTTTGGTGAGCTAATTATCCTAATTGCTAAAAATGAAAAACATGATAAAAGGAAGGAAGTTACCTAGAAAAACATTGATGCACTAAATTTTCTTGGGCAGAATATGAGTGATGTATTAGGACTCTAAGGGAATGTTTCTTTACATGAACGAACCTGCACATGCTACTACACCTTCTCACAAAATAGACTTGATCTCAATCTCCAATATGATGCAATAAAACACCCTATATCTACCATATAAAATAATGAAACACTGAATTTCTTTATGGTGACCCAAAATTTCCCTCTAAAAGGTGATACCTCTCTTTCCCTCACTATGATGGAACCTCCCTTGAGGTAAAAGAGGTCAAACGCCCAAGTTGTGAGAGTAGATAAAAGCAATGGAGATTCCATAGGACAAGGAAATAAGCCTTCAAGGAAGAAACCAAACCAAAAGCAAGATATGGTTGTATAGGTGTTGGAAATGATAGAAACAAGTAGCCCAATATTAACATGGAAGAGGATAATAAGAACTAGATCGATATTTTGCACTAAGCAGGAAGTGTACCTACAAGATAATGGGAGGAGAAAATAATATTTCAAGAGACTTTAAAAATTGAAGATGCGTGATATAAATAGGCCAAAAAATGACCTCAAGGCATAATTGAATGTTGGACTAGTCATTGGGTGAAGCAGACTACATAGAGGAATGTTACCATGAGTTTTGACTAGGAGGAATAGATTTCAAAGGATTATACCACATATATTTTTCTTAAACAATGCATTATGTTTCATGGATCACTACACAGAGACATAATATAGCTAGGGAAGTCATGGTACACTTGTTGGCGAGAAATCAGGAAGGGTTAAAGGAGGTTTGGCCCATAGGAGCCCCAATTAATCATTCCCAAATGGATTTGTGTCATTGAGGACTCTAAATGAAGCATCATAACCAATGGTTTCTATATTAGGGGATAGAAGCCTAAGATAGAACCCAAACAATGGTAAAGTGACCCTGACTATGTGTCCCAAAGGATCTAATAGAGTCAAACATGTCTCCAAAGGCCAAGGAAAAGAGGAGAGTTGATAGGGGACCCTACCCAAATGTTGAAAATTCCAAAGAGGTCATGCATCTAGTATAAGATAGGATGACTCAAGAGAGAGTGATCCAACATAGAAAGGATGTTTTATGAATAATGATAGGTAACCCAAGTCATCATCAAGTCGGTCACATGGAGACAAAAAAGAAGCACTTTTCCCCATGATACCTTTAAGTGGTGTACGCATATGTGAGTACTAAAGTATGAAATCCTTACACTTTATGTTTCCCCCTTGTAGGAGCTGCTATCCATGAGATGGAATAGTAATGAGTTACAAGGAAGGAGAAGAAATCTACAAAGTAATAAAAGAGAAATGAGAAAATAAAGGCAACAAAAATGGCAAATAAATGGTGCATAGGGGGGAGGTAACTACTAGTATATGTAGCTTGAGATAAAGCCTCGTCATTGCAAAGTAATTATTCAAAATTTAGTCCATGATGCTCAATTCTCACATGAAGATCTATATGTCTTTATCATTGATGCAAATAAAAACTATTAGGATCATTGCATACTCTATGAATCAAGCATGTAGAAGACAAAAATAAAAGAAAGAGTGAGGGGAAAAGATGCATGTCAAGAAGAGAATGAAAAAAGAGACAATCAAGTCTAATCAAACTATGAAATGAAAGTATTGAAATAAGACAAGGATTAGTCAGGGTAACTATCATGAAAGTAAGGATAACAACTATACTATAAGAGAAAATTTTGAAATGAAATGAAATAGATAAGGTAAGAGAATGATACTTGCACTTACTAAAGAGAAAGTGATGCAATGCAAGAGCCCATTTTGGGAATTCCATATAAGAAAGGAGACCCCAATTAAGCATGTTAGTAATATAGATGTGATTAATATAAAACAAGAACTATAAAAGAAACACAAAAAGGGATAAGAGAATATTTAGAGATGAAATACTTATGCTTTCCTGAGCATAGGATTTATTGATGTAGGAACCTATTGAGGTTTATTAAATATGTGAGTGTGGTAATATCAACACCAAGGAAACCAATGTACCTAAAACACTAATTTTGGTGGTTTTCCCTGAGCAAGGGTGAAGGTGAAACCAACTCCTAGGAAGGACAAGAAACAATAAAAGGTGAGAGGATAAATGAGAGCAGGTGATAACACTAAGATGAAACTAGTGAAGGAAAGAGGATATATTCAATGATGCTACGAAATAACTAGTAAAGGTAGGAGGTGTTAGGAAACAACATTAGGGTACAGCTAGTGAAGGCAAGATGCGACGGGCAATTATGCTAGGATGTAGCTAGTAAAGGTAAGAGGCAATGACACTGGGGAAAAACTAGTTAAGGTAAGGGGTGAGAGGCAACAATGCTAGGGTAGAACTAGTGAAGGTGAGAGGTGAGAAGCAATGACTCTAGGGAAGAATTAACAAAAGAAGGAGGTAAGTGGAAAAAAACATTGAAGAAACAATTGAGGAAGAAACCCCATAGAAGCAATCTATGAGATGTGACAACCAATACCAACATATCCGAGACGATAAAAAAAGGAAGAGGCATGGTGATCCAAAGAATTCATTTGGGTTCAAATCCCTACTCAAGAAAACAACATGGAGGGATCCAATCACTAGTGAGGAAACCAAGAAGAGAGGAGATCAAAAATGGAAAAGACATAGGAGAAGGGTGAAAAAAGGGGGTATTTCTCATTTCTCAAGGTAAATAATATTAATGATAGAGGGCTCAAGTTATCGCCTTAAATGTCTCATTCCAAGATGAGGTTGCAATCAAATTGTTGAACCATATTAAAATATAGAAACCTACTAAGTCTACTACAACCTTGAGCTACCAACGAAAGGCTAGGGACAAACACACACTTTTCCTTAAGTGCCCAAAGGATGAGGAAAGGAGGGAAATTGAGAGGAAGGAAGCAAAGAATGGAACAAAAATATGGTAGGGATAATATGAAGGTTACCCCATGCTAATTAGGGAAAGAGAGTAGAGAAAGAGAACCCTCCCTATGTATAAAAAGGGAGGAAAATTACACAATGAGAAGACGAGGGAATGAATAATGATGAAAAAATGCATAATCGACAAGAGGAGATTATCACTAGGATCTGGATATAAATTTGATGTAGTCGGAATATAGGGGACCATCAACATTGATAAGACTAGGATTCAATTCCTAAGTAAGTTAATATGGAGAAAAATATACCTAATGTGTTGGGAGGACAATATATAGGTCAATAAGGTCAGATGTTGAATAAAATCAATGGCACACCCTCTTAGGGTGAGAGACAAATTTTGGATTGAGTAGAAGGTGTTCAATCATAGGAAAGGAAATACCATGAAGGGCATCTTTTTTTTTGAGAGCTTGACAATCCTTCACGTCATGGCTCTCATGATTATGATACTTAAATCACTATTAAGGCTTTATAAAGATGAGGTGGATTGTGATAAGAGAGGCTTGATAAGGTCTAGACTTTTCTAGCATCATTCAAGACCAAGAGAAACAAAGGAAATTCCATAAGTATTTTTTAACGAGAGGTTGAAAAGGTGACAACAACATTTATCGGGGCAAGGGATAACATATTTAGATATCCCTTTACAGAATAAGACTCTCCTTCATGCCAGAAGAGAAACTCTCCTAATAAGTTGCATGAGAT
>JZKD02S1932405.1:541010-575842 GCA_000966675.3 Picea glauca
CTTAAACATGAAAATTCATGAAGGGACTTCAGCCAATAAGCCTCCTCTATTTGATGGAATAATTTTTTCTTTTTGGAAGGTTAGAACAAGAACATACTTAATGGCCTTAGGTGTTGATGTTTGGGATGTAGTAGAGACTGGATATACAAAGCCTGTTGTGCTAGATTCCAAGGATGATAAGTTAGAATTTAGATTTAATGCTAAGGGAATGAATGTTATCTTGAATGGACTTGCTGAAGCTGAGTTTGTAAAGGTGATGCATCTTGAAACTACCAAAGCAATGTGGGATAAACTTATTAGCAGTTATGAAGGAAATGAGAAAGTAAAAGATGCCAAACTTCAAACATATAGATTGAAATTTGAACAATTAAAGATGAATGAATATGAAACAGTTAGCACGTATTTTTTAAGAGTTGAAGAACTTGTGAATGCCATGAAGGGTCTTGGTGAGAAGATAGAAGAATCATTTTTAGTTTAGAAGATTTTAAGATCTCTGCTTGATAAATTTAATCCAAAAGTCTTTGCAATAGAAGAATTAAATGATCTTAAAGCTCTGTCCATTGATCAACTCCTAGGAACTCTAACTACATATGAAATGAGAATTAGCAAAGATAAATACATTACTATAGAAGCATCTTTTAAAGCAAACAAGAATATTGATTCAGAACTAGATGATATTGAGGAAAAATTTGTGAGAATGTTAAAGAAAGGATCAAGAAAATACCAAGGAAAGATACCCTTCAAATGTTTTAACTGTGGTAAGATAGGTCATTTTGCATCTAAGTGTCCTCACCGGAAAAAGGACCAGAACTCTGATGATGAAAAGAAATACAAATTTAAGAAATATAGTAAAAAGAAAAGTTTATGTGCAAACAATGGCAATTCCTCAGAAGACATAGATAGTGATTCATCATGTGAAGACAAAGTGAATGATTTTATGCTTATGGCTATGGGATATCTTGATGATGAACACACAGTAGGTGAAATGGATGACGAAGAAGCTGTGGTGGATATGAAAGGTGAATTAATCAGTGCTTTAGAAGAAATTAACAAACTCATATTTAAGAAGAGAAAACAAAAACAATTGTTGATGCAGTTTAAAATGAATGGTAAAAAACTTGATGAAGACTTTACTCTACTAAAAGTTGAGTTAGAAGAGGCAAAGAAAATAGAGGACATTCTGAAACAACAGTTATAAGAGAAGAAAGTGAGGTGTGAATCCTTAGAAGAAGAGATAGTAAAAACTAGAAAAGAAATGAAGAAGTTTAAGGCATTGTATCACCAAAATCTGTCAAGTATTAAAGCATCAGAAGGATTAACTTCCATTTTAAATCAGCAAAGGAATCCAAAGTTGAAATCTGGCTTGGGCTATGAAGAAGGATCAAGTAGTGATCATCCAAGTAATACATAACCCATCAAGTTTGTCAAATCTACAATCATTGACAACAACCACTCTACAGAAACAAAGAAAGAAAATCAGCCACCAAGAAGGAATGAAAGAGAAAGTACCAGAATTGATCAGAGAAACTATCAGCATGGAAGAAATCGACCCACTCAAAGAAGACAATCTTTTTCCAGGTACAAAGGATTTTTATATGGATATTGTTTTTTCTGTTCTAACTTTGGTCACAAAGATATAACTTGTTCTTTAAGATTTAGATATGAGAAATCTAGTTATTCAAGGAATAATTATCTTCCACAACAAAGATTGAGACAGCCAAGCAACAAACAACCACAGACTATAAATCATTTGATGGATTGGAGAAGGACACAGGTGAAATGTAACAATAGTTATGAGCATGACAATCGTTATGATCTGTTATTCAGTGAACCAGAATGTTACGTCTGCCATAACTATGGACATAAAGTTGTAGATTGTCACTTGAGGAATTATAAGCCATATTTGAATCCCACTGCTGAAAATTTTAAGGTTTGGAAGAAGAAAGAAGATGACAAGTGTAGACTAGTGTTATCAACCCAAAGACAAAATAATCCCTGGTATATTGACAATGGATGTTCCAAACATATGATTGGAGATAAAAGTAAGTTTCTAACTCTAAGTGAAAGCAAATCAAGGAATGTAACTTTTGGAAATGATGCACTAGGAAAAATAAAAGGTAAAGGAATAGTAAGTCTGAGTAATGGAGAAGGAAAATATCAAGATGTGTTGTTTGTAGATGGTCTGAAACATAATCTACTAAGTGCCAGTCAAGTTTGTGATAGAGGATGTGAAGTTGTTTTTACTTCTAAAGATTGTAAAATAAAATCTATGAATTCAGGACAGTTGGTTGCAAAAGGGATAAGAACAGAAAACAATGTCTATGTGTTAAAAGAAGAAAAATAAGAATGCCACTTAAGCAAGTATGATGAAAGTTGGCTATGGCATAGGAGATTTGGACACCTAAATTTTGATCATATAATCAAGATTAAGAACAATGGGGCAGTAAAAGATCTTCCAAATATATCAAAGCCACATGACTCTATTTGTAAACCTTGCCATATGGGAAAGCTTACTTGGACACAGTTCAAATCTAAAAACTTTCCTTCAACAGAAAAACCTCTCCAGTTAGTACATATGGATTTATGTGGGCCATCAAGGAAAGAAGGTACATGAAAATAAAACTATTTTATGTTTATTATTGATGATTATTCTAGACTAACATGGGTTTCCTTTTTGAAAGAAAAAACTGAAGCATTTGAAAAATTCAAAGTGTTTAAGGCTCTGAATGAGAATCAAATAGGAAAAAGATTGAAGGTAGTAAGGTCTGATAGAGGAGGAGAGTTTATTTCATGGAACTTCAAAGAGTTATGTGATAAACATGGGATCAAAAGAGAGTACACTATTCCAAGGACTCCACAACAAAATGGAGTAGTTGAGAGGCAGAATAGATCAATTTAGCAGATGGCAAGATCAATGATGAATGAAAGAAATATTGCTCAGACATATTGGGTGGAAGCAATCCATACAGTTGTTCATATTCTTAACAAATCTCATCTCAGGCCACACGGTGACAAGACTCCTTATGAACTATGGTTTGGAAGACCTACTTCAATCAAACATTTTAAAGTCTTTGGGAGTAAATGTTATATCAAGAATAATGATGAAAATATTGGAAAATATGATGTCAGAGCTGATGAAGGTATCTTCTTAGGCTATTCTACAAACAGTAAAGGATACATATGCTACAATAAGAGGTTGCATAAATTGGTTGATTGTATCGACATAAAAGTTGATGAAGAAATCTCAATTCGAAATGTAAGCAGTGTTGAACCAAGAACAGAATATATAGTTGAAGATGAAGATGAACAGGTCCAAGGATCAGAAAGAGAAGAATCTAAATCAAATGAGATAACGAATACTCAGGCTGACACAAATCAGCATAAAGAAACAAAACCACCTTTCAGAATTGTTAGAAAGAATCATCCTGAAAATCAGATAATTGGAGATATAAATAAAGGAGTTCAGACGAGAAGGAAATTGATTAAAGACTCAGAACAATCTTAGGTTTCTTTTCTATCTATGATTGAACCTAAAAATTCTGATGAATCCAGCAAGCATGATGATTGGATTAAAGCTATGAATGAAGAGATTGATCAAATTGAGAAGAACAATACTTGGGAGCTTGTCCCTAGACCTGAAGATAAGAATGTAATAGGTTCCAAATGGGTGTTTAAGAATAAAATGAATGAAAAGGGACAAGTTGTTAGGAATAAAGCCAGATTGGTCTGTAAAGGGTATGCACAAGTTGAAGGAAAGGATTTTGATGAAACCTTTGCACCAGTGGCAAGATTGGAATCCATCAGAATATTTCTTGCATATTCATGTCATAAGAACTTTAAAGTCTATCAGATGGATGTTAAGTCAAAATTTCTTAATGGAGATCTAGAGGAAGAAGTATATATGGAGCAACCTGAAGGATTCTCATTGATAGATAATACTGACTATGTCTGCAAGCTGAAGAAGGATTTATATGGACTGAAACAAGCACCACGAGCTTGGTATTATTGACTAGAAAAAAAATTACAAGACAAAGGGTTCAAGAAAGGTACTGTTGACAGCAATCTCTACATTAAGTCTGAAGGTAATGATTTACTAGTTGTTTTGGTTTATGTAGATGACATTATTTTTGTATGTACCAATGATTCTTCTATCCAATGGTTTGCTAACTCTATGCAAACAAAATTTGACATGTCCATGATAGGAGAACTGTCATATTTTCTTGGTTTACAAGTAAATCATAGCTCTACAGGAATATTTATCTCTCAAGAAAAATATTTGAAAGAGATACTGAAGAAATTTTAGATGGAAGATTCTTCTCCTATTAGTACACCTATGCTGGTCGATTGCAAACTCAGTAAAGATGATATTTCACCTGATGTTGATAAACAGACATATCGATCAATGATAGGTAGTCTTTTGTACATCACAACATCCCGTCCTGGTATAATGCAAGTTGTTGGAATGGTAGGTCGTTATTAGTCTTCTCCTAAACAAATTCATTTAGTAGTTGTAACATGGATATTCAAATACTTGAAGGGAACAATGACTTATGGTCTTTGGTATCCTAGAAATCAGAATATTTAGTTAATTGCTTACTCAGATGTTGATTGGGAAAATTATGTGGATGAGAGAAAGAGCACCATTGGAGGTGCATTCTTCCTGGGTGACTAGTTAGTATCATGGATTAGTAAGAAAAAAGGATCTATTTCCTTTTCAACTACAGAGGAGAAGTAAATTGTTGATGCTACTTCTTGCACTCAGATTTTATGGATGATCCAAACTCTTGCAGATTTGAAGAGAGCAGGTTACAAATAGAGTTGTTCAACTGAATTACATTCCTTCCATAGAACAGATAGCTGACATCTTTACTAAACCGTTAGCAGCAACACCTTTTGGATATCTTCGTCAGAAGTTGGGAGTTATATCTTCTTTTGTCTAATCTATTCACCTTGTTACGGGGATTACTTAATGAATATCTGTTACATTTATTGAGAATATAGCTCTGGTTCTCTTGTTCATAGTTGACAGGGGAAGTATGTTCCTGTTGCATTTCAGATATCTTCGAGATGTACTGCAACAGCTCAAGGAGAGTGTGTTTATTCTTTGACAATGATGTCAAAGGGGGAGAAAAAGTGTGGTAAGGATGCTACAGTGGTATTTTTGGTTGCATGTTCAGCAGGAAGAGTAGCATTCCAGGCAGAGAGTTTAGAGTGCAGTTCTTCAGGTTCAAGGTTTCCATCAATGCCAAAGGGGGAGATTGTTGGCATACTTACAGATAGAAGGTAGCATGTGCACATTTTTCATTGATGGCGAAGATCAGCATGATTAGCAGCACAATGATAATGGCATGGCAATGGTAATATCAATAGTGAAGAGAAACAATGATCGTTGGATCCCATTCAGAATTCCCGATGACCATCGGATATGAATTCAGATAGGAGGAGTGCGCAGTAGAAGAGAACAGATCTCGGGCATTGGTTCTAAGCCCGAAGACCGATCATCTTTGGATCCATAAGAAGGAGCATGATCTTTACATGCAAGATGAAGGAGGCTTACAAAGTCCCGAAAGCAGGAGGACCGTCCATGTTCAAGAAGGACACGTGGCAAGCGACTAGAATTTTGTTGACTTGAACATTGGAGGAGTCAACAGAGCATGGTGTGGGAACTCGCGATATGCGATATCCTGAAATGATATGGGCCATCGGATCGAGGATTGATTTGAACCCTTGGATCGAGGGTCATGGACCGTTGGATGCAGACTACACATGGCGAGATGTCATCTTTTCGTTTAATGAAAAGTCAAAGGAAGGAGGAGCTCTATCCTTTGAAATCACAAAACATGAAACCGCGATTCAATCTGAGTTGTTGATCAAGGGAGAGAATGGACCATTGATCTGGCTCCATTTCGGAGTTTCGGGTACTGGTAGTTGGAGGAGTCAAGGAGACTCATGGAAAAAATCATGAAGCGCCTTTTGGCGCATCCTATGGTCACTGCCAGTGATTACATGAGGGGAAGAAGCTAGCAGTGCTAAGCTCCATTTAGGAGTTTCGACGATCACGAATTGGAGTGTCGAGACCCTTCATCACAGGAATGCTGAAATGCAAAATCACGAAATTCAAATTCTATAAGCGCTTGGTAATCACCGTGGGAATGTGAAGGAAGGAGCTTGCAAGTTGCAAGGCTCCATTTAGTGATCGGGAGTTGGAAGAGTCAATGTGACTCGCAACAAAATTTGTGAAACACGAAACTGCAAAGTTCCTCTTGATTAGGCCCATGGTCACAGCCAGTGGGCATATGGGATAAACACAAGACCCTGTAGATTTAATCTAACGGTGCTAGTTATTTGAGAATCTGATTGAAGGGATATTGTTTATATTCATGATTAATTGTTCAGTTACGATTCAGTGAGAAGAACTGAATCATGGTTCTTGGACGGTTGGCAATTCAGTTGCTGAAGCGTTTTTTCCCTAGGAGATTGGAGGTGTAACTGAAGTGGTTGGTGTGCATAAAAGTGATATGCAGTGATTGTGTGGGGTTGGGAGTTCTCACTAAAAATGAGGCAAACTGGGAGAAAGGAAAATCGCATAATGCACAGTGTGAGAAAAAGCTTAGAAATGATAAACAGAAGATGAACAGAGAAGAAGAATAATGAAGCATAGAAGGTTTGCAGAGCAGAGAAGAACTGGTAAGAATTGATATATCTGTACTGGTGGTTATTCAATCATTTATTCACAATCAGGGAGGTAGGGTGGTTCTAGGGAGGACTGTAGTCCTCTGTTATTTAAGTTGGTACTTGAATACTGGAAGTTGAAGCTTTCATCTATTTGTGGCTAGAAAAGAGGGTGGCAGGGTGGTGCTCGGGAAAAACACGGAGTTTTCTGTATGCAAGTTGGCGCTTGTATAAGTCCAGTTGATGTTGGAATTCTCAGGGAGTTGATGCTTCCATCTAGTGGGTGCTAGAGAAATAAGAGAGTTGGTTCTCCCAGCAAGTTGGAGCTTGTAAACCAGAGGTAGTAGCCTCACATTGAGTTGGTGCTCAAAGATAGATGATGTACAGAACTTAAAAGACTACCGATCATTCGAAGAAGAAGAGGTTTTCTCCCTTTATGGGTTTCCTTGTGAAAATATGACTCTGTGTATATCTTATGTGTGGATGATGTTCATTATTTATGTTGTTCATATATTGTATAATATTGATGGTCACTTGGAAGAGATTAAAAATTGTTTGAATAAGTCATAAATTGTTTAAGCATAGTAACAACTGATTCACCCCCCCCCACTCTCAGTTGTCTTAGTAATTTCAACAATATTGATATTTGGTTCTTAACACAATTCAATCCATATGTATCCCTTTAGTTGATTACAATACAATACAATTCTCCATTCTGTTGTCTAAAAGCTTTGAAATCTTTACAACGAGATTCCTCTCATTGTAGAACAATATGTATAGGTGGATATCTAGAAATCTCCCTAATGAGATTCCTCTCACTCCATAACAAAGTGTAAAGGTGGCTACCTAGAAATATCTCTAATGAGATTCCTCTCACTCTCAATATCATATAATGTGGCAATATAGAAATTCTCTTACAAAATTCATCTCACTCATACAAGGTGGAAATATAGAAATTTATAGAGTCTCTCTCACTCTTATAATTTACAATGATTGGTTTACAAGCCTTCTAATAGACTTCAAGAGATTTCACATGTGCATATTATATTTACAAATATACATATTTACAAAATTGTAAAGATGGTTTACTTCATGGACTCATTCTTCCCATTGTACTGGGAGGAGTCTCGCTGCTTCCGACCTCTGACAATGCATCTGACACTGATGTTAAATTTGACATTGAATCTGATGTTGAATCCAAGTAACCATTATACCATACTATAGGTCTTCTCAGTAACCTGTATAACGTCTCCTTCTACATACCAAGTACTATTGTTGTTTATGGAGTATCTTCTCTTGAGTACACTAGTACCTGACCATTCTGGAATGTGTTAGCAACATGAGTTACCCTTAGACTGCTATAAGGATAAGCCTAGTACCCATCAGAATATGAATAATTAAATAAGGTTTATGCTTGAGTGGATCAGCAAGACTAAGCAAGAGGGAAACAAGTTAATTGTAGATCAGTGATCTTTCACCATTGGGCATGGTGTCATAACCTCTTTGCAGATTGAAGGAAATCAAGCTACATATCATGAGAAATTTTTATATAATGATGGATAGAAGAGTGAAGAAGATAAAAAAAATGAGATCATCCATTAGGAAGGAATCCTCTCTGCAAAATGAATGCAAGATACTTGAAATAAAACAATTATTAACAAGCAGGATGCAGCAAATCCTTTGTTGCTCGTGGATTTATTAATCATAGACAACCTTTGATGTTCAAAATATGCACTATATTCAAGAAATATGAAAGACTATAATGGAAAACAAAGAATACACAATCTGATAAACAACTCTCATGAATCTTCCATGGCAGAAAAATTTACATCACAAGCCCTCGGGCTTACAAATAAGCATATACAGGAAAACTGCCCCTCAAGCTCTCTTGAGCCTCTATTGGATCATGGACTCAACCCTTTTCTCTTTTTAGAATTACAATATATAGGATGTCATTACAAATTCTTGATTCCTCCCCCAAGGGATTCAAATCCTTCTATTTTACCAAAAATAGCAACTGTTACATAATTATAGGATCTAAAATAGAAAACAAAATAATATTTAATTATAGATCCTATTTTTTAGGATTATGTTTTTGACCAACTAAAAATGTGCTAATTGGAGATAAAATCATGGGATTTGATATAAAAATATTCAAAATTTATCATCCAACTAAATTTGGGGTCGTTCTTTCCACGTTAGAGCTCCACCAAGTCGAATTCTAGAAATTTGTCCAATTTCGCAGCGCACTTTCGCTGCAAAACTTCTGTAGCATATGTTTTTTAATTTTCTCTCAAATGGTAAACTGGGTCAGGATGATTTTGTGTCAGCAAGTAAATAAAATTATAATTCTTCTCCACAAAAACATTAAGCAAAACCCATATCGTCGTTTAGAATATATGTTGAAAATATTATTTCACGGTGTATTAGTTCACTGCAAAACTGTTGCTAGAGGAAATTCCACAGTGTATTGTATTTCGCTATGAAATATTTGTTCTTGACTTTATTCCTTTAAAACCTGATTTTACTCATGTATAGTATTTATTATGGTGTTAGACTTTGCATTTGATGAAATTAGATCATTACATACTTGCTCCATATCCAAAAAACCAATCTGGGTGGAGAATTTCAAAACCCTTTACTTGTCAGTTTCAAAATTTGAGAAGACCAAAAATAAGAACTCCCTTGACCATTTCTAAATCACTTGGTTGTTTTTTCTTAGATGAAAGTATTTTTGGTAAAAATTATAAAATATGTTGGTGGGCTTCAGCAACAAACAGAGTTTTGGCAACGCAGTTTTGCAGCGCCCAGGAATTTCACAGCGAACAGGGTTTTACTGTTTGAAATATGAAAATCACATAAGAAACGACCAAAACTCTATTCCTCATCATTATCTTTTGCAGGTTCCATGGCGTTGATTCAAGTAGCAATTTGAAATCAGGCGCTTTTACAATGTATTCACTGCAAAACCTGTGTTTCAGTACGTTTGCAACGATGTGACAGAAGTGATGTGATGCTGTGAAACATTAGGAGTTTTTGCAGTGACCTTTTGAAATTGATTGGCTACAAATCATAAAGGTACCAACTTAATTTAAAATCTTAGGCAACCTTATATTTTTAACATAACAAGAACCCTAGGCTTATTAAAACATGATATAATGACCTTAGACTTATCTTATTGAAGCGACCTAAATACTTTATACATGAGACTAAATTGACCATGTGACTTCAACTAAACCCAAACAAAAGTAAAAAAATGAGGTGGAATTGACCCCAGTGCATTTCATGTGCTAACAGAATGTAACGGCATAATCATCATCCTCAAATGTTGCAACTAAGAGTAGGTTTACATTTAATTCTGGAACATACAACATATGTTCAATTCCCAGAAATCCTCTCGACTCGAGCTCGAATATTACATATCCATACCCCCTTATTGCTTGTCTGGTGTTCATTAAAGATCCCACAAAGAAATCCATGTCGGACTCTAAGAAAGTCTGAAATATTGATCGCATCTTGTTCATGTGGTGAGATGAGCCACTTTCCACGAACCATTCTTCGATGTTTTCATATATCACTTTTCCAAGACCAGCCATAAGGAAGTATTATTTCCCAAGACTTTCAGTAAGATCGATGACTTCATCTAGAGTTGTTGTTTGTCTTATTGCAAGTGTCTTTACATATTTTATGTTATTCTTTATACATAAGTGCAGGTAAAGTGTCCAGTACTTCTCAATCTGGTGTCCACTCTTACCACAATAAGAGCAGAGTGCCTTGTTCCATGATCTCTTCTTCTCATTCCTCCTTTTGCTCTAAATTGAGAAATGATTTGCCTTCTTTTAGGAGGGATTTACTTGCACAGAATGTCTTCTTTGACACTTCTCCACATCATGGTTGCTAGTTCCACAGGAAGCACATGGATAACTAGACCATTCACCAGTGGGGAAAGTCTTCATTCCTTAGCCTGTAGCATGCACATCTTTCCATGAAGATGTCTTACACATGTTACTCTTCTCTGGACTGGAAGGTAAGTCCAATATTTTATGTAGGACTTCTTCATCTGAAGTTATATTTGCTTCATCTACCGTAGAGAATTCTCCATCTTATTGGGAAGAAGAATAATATAAAGAGTCTTATTTCTCGATCATGTTCTTGGAGGGAGATAATCTCTCTTGTAGTGGAGACTTATCATTCTATGCTTGTCCAACTTTACCAATTAATGGTGCCAATATCTGCAACTTTCTTTCTAATTCATGAAAAATACTCATGTGGAAATCTTCATGAAATAACAATTGATCATCTAGCCTTTTCTTCTCTTCCTCAAGATCTTGCAACTGTATTCTTAACTCGGAATTCTCCTTCTAGAGTTTTCGATTGATGTTATTTTGCAGCCTCAATTTCATCATAGCTTTACTCATATTGTTTTCTTGATAATATTCTTCAATATCTTCACCAATTGAACTCTTGAATCTCATGACACATCAAAAACTTGCAACACATGCCAAAACTAGTTATCATACCACTTCTCTTAAAGAAGTGGATCAAACAACCTCACTCTGATACCACTTGATCCGAAAATCCTTAGACACCACTTCTCTCTTTACATATATACATGTAGCATCTAACTTGATTCAAAATTAATTTATTGATCGTATTGGGGTGGCTTGCATGATTATGATAATGTGATTTTTACCCAAAAACTCATAAACTGATGATTATCTTTTATTAATGATGAGATGACACAACAGAAAATAAAATAACTCAAATTAAACACTTTTGTTTCATCTTTAAGTTCCCTTTAATCCAATGAAAACTACTTTCTCCATCTCCAGATATTAAAATCACATGTAAAATGACTCTCATATGACAATTTAATGGATGCTCTTAAATTCCATTACTCAAAACAAGAAAATAACTTCACCACTGAAATCCTTGTGAAATTTTGAGAAATTTGACTATAAAGTCGACCAATTTCCAAACTAACTCAATTTCACCCTCTTTGGCACGTAAAACAATGCATTAAATGCTCATTAATGGAAAATTGAGAGAATAATTTTACAAATTACTTAAAATCACAAAATAGACCTCAAATTCATGATCCTTGTGAAAAATCATGAAAAATGAGTATAAAGTTGCATATGTTCCATCAATATACCTCATGGCACGCTTTACAAGACAATGCTAAACTAGCTCTTCTCTTGCACGTACTTCCATGCAATCCATACAACCTTGGAATTCATGCCCTATCCGTACTTCCTCAGGATGCATGTCATGTCTCAATATCTATGCATAGGGATGTGTGCACCTTGGGATCCATGCCCAATATATAGGGTTAGGTCCGAAAACCTCCTAATGAATTAGTTGGCAACTAAATCCGAAAAATAGTGGCATCTTCGTTAAATCTGGGCTCATTGGTGTATTGGTTAGAACCATGGATATTAATAGCATAGGTCAGGGATTCTATTCCCGTGATCCTGTCTTGGAACATTCGTTGGTTTGTTATATAGTTTTAAAACTATATATAGGATATGGTTTTAAACCATATGGTATGTACGTTGGTATAAAGTTAAGCACCCGTGCGATATGGTGGAGTGTGTTCGTATGTTAATACATAAACCAAGGGCTAAGTATAGGGATGAGAGCTTAGGCCCTTAGCCCTTTAGTCATCCAAACAAACTTTAATATTAATTTGAATACAATATATGTCATATAGAGGTTAAGACACAAATGAGGGCGCAATGGTAATGGGGCTTGTGTTAAGGTTTGGGAGGTTGTGGAGGTCACGGGTTCGACCCCTATCGACTCCATAATTTTAATATACCTTAACCATCCCTATCCAATGGGGGACTTCCATGTGGTAGCCTCTCATTGACACGTACTTTCCACTTTTCAATATATCATTCGTCCACCTAGAGGTATGATATGCCCAGTCATCTGCCAACTCACTTGCCAACTAGATATGACATGTCAACTTTTGTACAGCCATGTGCCACGTGTCACCCTTGCAGTGGTGACGCATGTCACCTCTTTTTACCCATGTACCTTTGACCTGGTTGACCCAAACTTTGACCACTTATATCTTTTGCATACGAACTCTGTTTGAATTGTCATTTGCATCGTTGGAAAGTTGACGATGGCTCTACGCGATGATGTCATTTTCGCGACAATTTGAGACGGTCGAATTTAGAGAATTTATGGATCCCTTGGGACCTCTGTAAGCATTATGGATCCTCATGGACCTCTGTGATCATTCCTCAAATCCTTCAAGATCACTACATGGGGAGTTTGAAGAATAAATCTACATGAAGCAGCCATAAGGATTTATAGTGAAGGGAAAGAAAGAGCTGGTATGCAGGATGAAAATGTCCATGTATGGGTTAAAGAAATCACCAAGGATGTGGTATCAAAATTTTGATACTTATATATTGGGACTTGGATTCACAAGAAGCAAAGTCGATCACTGTGTGTATTTCAAATTAGTAGGTGATTGTGTTATTCATTTGGTCTTGTATGTGGATGATATGTTGCCAATAGGAAACAACAAGGAAATTATCCAGGATATGAAAACTCATTTGTCCTCTAAATTTGACATGAATGATCTTGGTGCTGCAAAAATTATTTTGGGCATGGAAATTAAAAGAAATTGAGAAAATAGGAAAGTCTAGTTGAGCCAGAGAAAATATGTTGAGTCAATATTGTGGAGATTTAATATGTATGAATGTAAACATGTCAAGGTCCCTATTCCTATAGGAATAAAGTTATCCATAGATCAATTTCTGAAGACACGAGAAGAGGAAGAAGACGTGTCCCATGTTCCATATGCTAGTGTGGACGGAATTTTGATGTATGCAATGATCTGTACTAGAACAAAAATTGCACATGCAGTGAGAGTTTTGAGCAAGTATTCAAAACTAGAGAAGGAGCATTGGGAGACAGTAAAGATGGATTTTAGGTATTTGCATGGAACTGCTACTTATGGATTGTGTTAGCAAGGAAGACCAAGATTAGACAGAGTGTTGGACATACATGGCTTTGTTGATGCAAATTGGGTTGTAGATCTAAATCATAGAAGATCTACAATTGGGTATGTGTTTAACATATTTGATGTAGAACTCAGTTGGATGACCAAAAGAGAATCTATAGTGGCACTCTCAACTACAAAATTTGAATACATGGTAGAGACTCATGCAAGCAAGGAACTAGTATGGTTACAGAGATTGTGTTCAAGTATTAGGTTGGTACAACAAGTTGTAAGGATAGATTGTGATAATTAAAGTGCAATCTTCTCGGTGAGGAACCCAACTTATAATTCTAAGACAAAGCATATCGATGCTCACTATCATTTTTTCAAAGACATGGTTGAAGAGAAGAAGGTGTTTATATTGAAGGTGGACACTTTGGAGAATGTTGTGGATTCATTAACAAAGTCTGTGAACACTGAGAAGTTCTCTTGGTTTAGAGAATCAGTGGGAATTTCCACCCTGGATTGTTGATTATGAAATATTTTCATCCTTGTATGCAAAAAAAACAACAAGTGGGAGAATTTTGGGTATGTGTTATATTTTGTGCACGATTGTGGGTCCCCCTATAGGGGGTTTTAGGGGCGGACCCCCCAAAAAAAAAAATTGGTGGTTTATTTACCAAATTTTTGGGAGGTATTTCACCTTTGTTGGGGGAAGTTTAGTGGTGCATGGTATTTCAGCATGTGGTTTCCTAATTCCAGTTAAGGAGTTAAGGTTGTAATATAATTCGAGTAAATAGATTAAGGGTTTTTTGGATATTGTCGTGGGATCCTATGTATTGTATTTTTAAGCAATGAAGTTGTATGATGAATAGCATTAGAGGTGTGGCTCTAAAACAGGTTGTCGGTTTTCCCAGATGGGTTTCCAGGGTAAATCTTTGTATATATGTGTGATTGTAATTATTTTTTTTTTTCTGTGTTAAGAATCTATGTGTGCATTACATTATTGTAAAAGGTTTAAAACTTACAATAAGCTCCAAAATCCTAGTGATCGGTGTGTATGGATTTGTTGATGTTCATATTGGTCAAGATCCAAACAACAACCTCACGAGGATATGAATACCCTTGTGTTTTTATAGAGGTGGTACTCCCCTTTGGATGAAAGATAATCTTAACTAAAATAATGGAACAGGGGAGTACTAGATAGAAAACCCCAATCTTTATCACTCAAATAAAATGTAAAATACTAATGACTGAATAATTGCATATTCACAAAGAAAATTATTGAGAAGAGGACCAAGAATTTTTCATAGACTAATACAATATACACATAATATTGTACAAAAATTAAATAGCCATTATATGAAAAATAATAAAATTATCACATCCATCACAGTATTATAAATTTCGATCACAATTGAAAGAACTTTAAAATAGTATTTCATTCAGAATAAGTGGGAATATGATAGGAAAACTTCAAATATCTTATGCTCAATAACTCATATTTCAATATATCATTAAAGTTTAACCCCAGAATAGTTCTCTGGGATTTTCGAAAAACAATAATATTATTTGACAGTCTCAAAAAATAAAAATAACATTCGTCCAAACAGACTGGGATGGGACTCCAGTGAACCATAAAATGAAAGTGGGATAGGACTGAACCTGAAAAGAAGAAAGAAAGAAGTGATTAGAAATTGGTTGTGTTTTCCCAAGAACGACAAGACACAAGTGGATAAATCCTAAGCGAGAAGAATAAAGGATAGAGAAATTATGAAAGATGCGGGGATAATTTTAAGGATGGAAATTTATATTAAAATGTAGAAACCTAGGCTAATCTTACTAGTTCTTTATGCAAAATGTAATACGATTGGCGATTCTTTTGTAAAAATATTCAAATTTTTAAGTATTTAATAAGTTTTTATAAAATTTTGACGATTTTTAAGGTAAAATAATTTTATTCTATGGAATTTGGGTGAATCATTTCTAGGAAAAATGGAAATTGTCGAATCATTTTTTGGGAAAAAACCATGTAAATTAGCCCATTTGCGAAATTTAGCCCCTAAAATCATCTATGGAAAGATGTGATCAATTTTACTCATTGTGATGGATCTCTCTCTCTTCTATCTACTAGTCAATCTTCCTTTTGTATTCTCCTTTGTTGGGATTCTTTGATCAGTTGAACTGTCTCCTCTTGATTAGTTTCAGTTATTTTGATTAAAGATTTATTTAACCAACTTTCAACATAATCTCTCATTGGTGCGACAGTTACTTATTGTCTCACTCTCATATCAAATAATGAATCCTATGTCTCTCGGTAGTCAAATGTAACTTAATTTAATGTATCTTCTATGTCCTCATTTTTGTTCACATAATTGACTAACCAACTTTCCACTTGGAACTCTGAATATTATGTTAAACTGTTGAATCTCTCGACCGATACAGATTTTTATGATTCCAATTTCTCTTCAAATTGCTCCTTAGTCATAAATACATAATTTAGGATTATCTTTGTGTCATCAACCTCTCTGGTGGTTCCAGCTAGATCCAACTCAATTAACTTTAAATAAGACTCTCCCCTTTTGACACTTATAGTGTCAAAATCAGCCAATATTTCCTTTAAACATTTAATTATTTCAATCCAGCATGACTTTAAATTTTTAATGCGGGCAAGGAAGGGTAGGTATTATTCTTTTTTTTTAATCTCAGTCATATTTGAAAATTTAATGACAAAATTAGTAATTGCCTCTTCATCATTTTCCAAATCAACATGAAGGTATTATTTCAAATTCACCATTTTCTATGATAATGCAATTAGACTATTCAATAGTTCCCATGTCTCAAGATTTAAAGACATTCTCTTTTCAATATTGTTTACAAAATACCTTCTAACTGCAGCAAGTAGGCTTGATGTCCCTCTTAATTTTTAAATGGACACTGGTGTTCCGTCAAGATTCTTCCATGGTTTCATTGAAGCGATTGGGATAGAGAATATTGGAGGGGGCATTAAGGCATTCTCCAATTCTTTAACTCTTTCTTTTAAATTGGCATTTTCATTCTTTATCTCATCAACTGACATTTTAAGGGCTTCCCCTATAAATTCATGGATATGTGCAATTCTAGAAGGTGGAACCCCGTTGATACCTAATTCTAAATTAGATTTTCTTTGAACCTTTTTATTTTGTGAATGAATTATTTCAAAGATTAATTTTTTGGTACTTCTATCAAACAGATCATTGTGTAAAGTCAAAGAATATTCTTCGAAGAAAATTGGTTCCTCTGTTTCCAATTCAGTTGCAACTTCCTGGCTTTCTTAAAGTCTTTTCTCTTCATCGGGGAATTCTATATCTTCAATATTGGCATCCAAATCCATGTCTTTAAGAATAACTTCGAATTCATGTATGAATTCCTCTACTTCTTGTTGATTGGTTTGTATTTTTCTCTTAGTAACCAGAATCTTCTAAGGTTGCTCCAAACTTCCTTTAGGAGAGTTTTGATCAACTCCATCATCATAATTATTGACCGAAGACTTCTTTTGTTCTTTTGTTGTTGACTAAGAAATTTTTTTTAGTGGGTCACTTCTCTGAGATACATTAGGAGAATGAGTACTCCTTTCATTAACAAATCTTCCCCTTTGTCTATGTTGGTTAGTAGTGCCAATGACAATCTCAATGTCCTCTAGTTTGTTTTCAAAAAACACTGCTTGAGGGTCCTGGTTGTCACCTTCCTCCTCTCCAAATAGAAATGAATTAGAAAGTGAAATACTAAAACTGAAAGATGCCATATTATCCATAAACCAGTGGTTGGGTTTGAACCCTTTGATATAGTCTGCAAACTTTAAATCAAAATGCACTGCAAATTCATCAATATTTGAAATGTTTCTCAACAGAATTTCCCTAATCCTCCAAGGTAAAGGAATGAATTGCTTCTTTCTTTTTTCATGAAAGAAGTGAGCCCAAAATATGTATTGTCTAAAAAATTCTACGGAAAACATCTTATTAGGCACATAATACGGGAGATACAGAGGTTGTTCTTGAGAAAAATAGATTCTAACAACATTATAGTGTTCCATGGCTTTAATGCTTCCCTTTTTATCCAGGAAAGTCATTTCTTCTAAACATAGCCTCGATGTCTTCGACCCAAATATAAGTTTCTTTAAGGAAGAAACAAATGAATTATGAACTTCATAAAAATGATATGTAGTCTTTTGGTTCCATTAGGTTGGGCACCATATCTATACTGGGTCAATTTTACAATTAATTCTTCTTTCCAAATCCAAACCCTTGAAAACATGACAATAGGTGATAGTGAAGATTAGGTATGAAGACATGTAAAATTTATTGTTCTTCTTGAAATTTGATAATTGAAAAGATATTTCTCCATAAATAATATTTTCCCAGTCGAAAATTGTTTTTTCATGAACTGTAAAATGTAAAATATACAGAGACAGTCGAGGAATGGTAGTTGTATATTCTTGACCCGCTACCCTGTTGAAAAGACATGTTATTTCTCGATAAGTGTTTTTTAACAAACTGACATAGGTGTTAAAAAAGTCTTCCAACATCATTGTCGGGTCCTCAATATATCACGTAGAAGCTCCAGTCCACTATTTCTTTCCTTCAGGAAACTCTTGGTCTCATCTCCTTTGAATGTAATTGTCAGCTCTGGTAATTTAAGCATTTTCTTGAAGATCGAAGGTGCTAGAGATATGGGAGACTCTCCTTGAAGTTAAATTATCCTTCGATCTTTGTTGTATTTTTGTATACACCAAGAAATGATTTCTTTGGAATAGAAAACTTCTGGTACACATCCTACTAAAGAAATCCATGATGTCCAAGCTTCGTTCGCATTCCTTTCTAGCAGCAATAGTGATGAATAATACTAATATGATATTCACCATTGGAATCT
The DNA here is from genome assembly GCA_000966675.3 of Picea glauca. NCBI lineage: Eukaryota > Viridiplantae > Streptophyta > Pinopsida > Pinales > Pinaceae > Picea > Picea glauca. The sequence continues at coordinate 559,552 of JZKD02S1932405.1, forward strand.
CTAATCCTCCCACCCAAATGAGTTTAGATTGTCACCGCACAAAATTTCTCTTCTTCTCATTGTCATGTTTGATGAATTTGGCGGACTAATATATAGTCACTTTAAAATGTTAATTTCAAAGTAATCCCTTTTACCATAATATACCTTGAAACTATTTTTTCGAAAGAAATATTAATTATGAATTAAATTAGAGTTGATGGAGAATTGTCTCAAGAAGGTCGCCATTAATAACGGCCTTTTAATATTTTAATCGCTTGTTATTTTCTATAAGAATAGCATTAAATTTTATGTGGATAAGTGACAAGATGATATGCATATTACCACGGAGTAATGGAGGATCGAATGTGTGTCAAGAGATATTAGAATCAATGCAAACTTGTAGGTCCAAAAATCCGTGGTGAAAATTGAGAAATGACTAAGTATGAGACGGTATCAGTCGAATGTGAGAGGAAAAGATTTTTGAATATCTATGACTCGCAAACCCATGGTGAAGTTGAAAATTGACTAAGCACTAAAATATCGAGAGATAACAGAATTGAGAAAATGACTAAGTATCGTAAATCAATCGGACAAACCTATTGTGGTAAAAATATCAAGTGAATCGGGCAAGTGGTTCATACCCATGGTGAGGATTTGAAAAAATTCTAAGTATGGTGAAAAATGAGAATCAATGAATATGGTTGTGCATTTTGGCAATGGTGGAGCTTTGGACTTAAATGAGAAAATGTGATAAAATCGCGAGAAATACAAAAAGAAAATAAGTGTTAGTATAAAATGGATATGGCGGAGTACAACGGTGCATTCTGGAGGAATTGGAATTTTGTAATATGACTCATGAACCCATGATACTTAGAAAATTTTCTAAGTGTGGAGATGTATAAGAGAGTAATTTTGAAAGACCTAACACATTTTCATATCAACGAGATTATAATATGGTTGACATCCAAGAGGACAATGAAGGCATGTTCTTAGTTAGAATGCATTGTGGGGATAAATTTTCTTATAATTCCCTCAAGGCCAGGCTTGGGTTATGACCCGGATAAATTTAGAAGAAAATAATTTTCCTCATCCAACTTTTAGAGGGATGAAGAAAAAGGGTACATAAGATATTGCATCAAGATATCTTATCCAACTATAACACTTTCTACTTTGATTACAAGGGAGTGAGGCCTATCAAATTGTAGGAGATGTTACTCTTTCGAACCACCACCCAATTTACATCTCTCTTTCCCATGGAGCTAATAAAATGTGAATTCATAAGACATGCTTCATCATGGGCATGTCTCTTAAAAAATCAAAGTTGCATAAATTGTATCAAAAGAGTGTGGAATATCTCACCAAAACCCTTGGGTGAATATGGATGGATTTCATGCTAGAAGGATAGAATTGCACAAATTTCTTCCTTCTTGAGAGGTTATGCACAAAATAATTCCTCCATTTGACAAAAACAACAAAGGGTTTTAAAGGGAGAACTAGGGCATTCCAATTAATATCTATAATCTAGCTCATTTGATTAATAAATGCAATCCATGGTTGTTAATATTTGACACTTTATTAAAGTGAATGAAGCTCATTGAGACCAAGGGCCCAATTGAGAACCTACCTGTATTGGCTATGCATGGGGGATAGAATGACTAATGACTTTTCTACTAAGGAAACTAAGAAAATCTTCGTAGGGAAAATATTTAATAGTCAAATTACCAAGAAAAAGGACATTGAGGAAGAACTTATCAATCTTTACCAATTGGGGTTTTAGTCTCAAGGTCTTTTCCAGAACTGTACAATAACCATACATACTCATCTTAGTGCAGTCCCTCATTTTCTTTATGAGGCACGTGAAGAAATACTATGTGAATGATCACTAACTCTATATGAAATGATATCTACACCAATGGAGATGCTTGAGGATAAGTTGCTAATACATCATGGATTTTTTTACTAATTAGTTTATAAGGCCATATGGAACTTTGTTGGATCTGACCTTCTCTAGGCATAAAAATAAGATATCAAAAAGGAATCATTGTGGTATTGTATAAATAAAGGAATAAATCATGTTTATTATAAACATTGGACAACAATATGTATCAGTAGTTGGAGACTAATTACTTTGTTGAATATCTCCTAAACACTCTCGATTAAGGCTCTAACTATTTGGCAATCTCATTTTACCAAAGATTATACTTTTGGAATAAACAATCTTCAAAAAGGATGATCAAATATTAACATTAACTTTGTAGTGTGGAAAGGCATGATGTGGTCCAAATATCTTAGTGTTAGTGCCATTTTTATCAAAACTTGTTTTGAAAACACCTATGACAAGGTCAAGTGGCCTTTCCCAAGGTGGGAAGGATACCCTTGAGACTCTATGCTATATAAATATATGCTTTGGCATGTCCCATTTCCCATATAATGAGCATGGTACTTATCAAAGGTATCCCTATTTGAATCATGGAATTATTTAATTGGTTAATAATAATTTTATAGATGAGTCCTTCCTTAATATTCTTAAGGATCAGATATCCATGGAAAACACTATGGATTTTCTTAAGACCTTTTATTTTTCCTTGGTGTTTGGTATAGTGGGATATGACTCAATGCTATAGACAAATCCTTCAATACATGTATGTTTGTCTCACTGATCAATCTTAGTCTTGGATTTAATCTGGATAAATCCTCAAGTTCCTAGGTATCTAATTTTACTTGTGAAGCATATCCTAAGGACCTCTAGGATATTGCTATCTAGCATGTCGAACAGAAAAAATGAGAAACAATAAACAAGCTATCATAGTTAGGATGTCTTTCGATGATTATTCCATTGGATGATCTCTCGTGTTGTTACTTGAAGGGAATGTGTTGGATGAAATAAATTTCTTTCATGAGACTATTTCAAAGAGGCATCAACTCTATTATATACATATTTAATATACAAAATTGAGATTGGGTGCCTTGGTTAGAGATTAAAAACAAAATTTTATTATTTAATAATAATAATAATTAATCATTGATATCCCAAGGGGTTATTTCATCTGGTTGTTACTAATGTTGTTGGGAACTTGGCTAGTTTTGGGTGAGTAGGTGATCATTTCGAATCCCCCTATGTTAGGCACATTATTTTAGGTCAATGTTCTTACTAAAGGGAATGGTTTACTTGGGGAAAAAATAGATTGATCATTGATCATACTATACATGTATTTCCAACCTCTATGCTCATTAAGTGAGGCTTTCAACTTCTTTTTCTCTAGAAGACGGACCAATAGTGGATCAAGGAAAAAGATTTGAAGAAGTATAGTTCAATTAATGGATAAAAATGGCACTTACATGATCCTATACTAGGTGATTGATTTAAAAAACCTTTAGACACTAATCTATGTGAATAACTTATCTCTTTTGACTACACTTCATGACTAAGTTTTTGGTCAAACATAAAAGGCCTTTATTTTCTTAGACCCTAAGTCATGGGGTTAGTTATTTGTAACACATTTATTCACCTATACATACTCTCAATTGATTTCCCCACATAGTGTGATGGTTAAAGTGAGGCTCCATGCTATCACAAGGAGGAAGGAGAGGGTGGAGCCACCACATAGTTTTAGGGAAAAACCAAGAAACCATGGGAGGGAAAGAGAAGAAAGAAAGAGAAAGATAGAAGGCTATTAGATTTATTACATTTTTATATTTGATTACATTATCTGAGATTGTAGATTAATTAGGGTTCAACAACAAACAATAAATAACAAGAAATTAACAAAGGACATCAAACTAACTAGTGTTAATTTACTACTCTTATTTGGTGAGCTAATTAGCCTAATTGCTAAAAATGAAAAACATGATAAAAGGAAGGAAGTTACCTAGAAAAACATCGATGCACTAAATTTTCTTGGTTAGAATATGAGTGATGTATTAGGACTCTAAGGGAATGTTTCTTTACATGAACGAACCTACACATGCTACTACACCTTCTCACAAATTAGACTTGATCTCAATCTCCAATATGATGCAATAAAACACCCTATATCTACCATATAAAATAATGAAACAATGAATTTCTTTATGGTGACCCAAAATTTCCCTCTAAAAGGTGATACCTCTCTTTCCCTCACTATGATGGAACCTCCCTTGAGGTAAAAGAGGTCAAACGCCCAAGTTGTGAGAGTAGAGAAAAGCAATGGAGATTCCATAGGACAAGGAAATAATCCTTCAAGGAAGAAACCAAACCAAAAGAAAGATATGGTTGTATAGGTGTTGGAAATGATAGGAACAAGTAGCCCAATATTAACATGGAAGAGGATAATAAGAACTAGATCGAGATTTTGCACTAAGCAGGAAGTGTACCTACAATATAATGGGAGGAGAAAAAAATATTTCAAGAGACTTTAAAAATTGAAGATGAGTGATATAAATAGGCCAAAAAATGACCTCAAGGCATAAATGAATGTTGGACTAGTCATTGGGTGAAGCAGACTACATAGAGGAATGTTACCATGAGTTTTGACCAGGAGGCATAGATTTCAAAGAATTATACCACATATATTTTTCTTAAACAATGCATTATGTTTCATGGATCACTACACAGAGACGCAATATAGCTAGGGAAGTCATGGTACACTTGGTGTCGAGAAATCAGGAAGGGTTAAAGGAGGTTTGGCCCATAGGAGCCCCAGTTAATCATTCCCAAACGGATTTGGGTCATTGAGGACTCTAAATGAAGCATCATAACCAATGGTGTCTATATTAGGGGATAGAAGCCTAAGATAGAACCCAAACAATGGTAAAGTGACCCTGACTATGTGTCCCAAAGGATCTAATAGAGTCAAACATGTCTCCAAAGGCCAAGGAAAAGAGGAGAGTTGATAGGGGACCCTACCCAAATGTTGAAAATTCCAAAGAGGTCATGCATCTAGTATAAGATAGGATGACTCAAGAGAGAGTGATCCAACATAGAAAGGATGTTTTATGAATAATGATAGGTAACCCAAGTCATCATCAAGTCGGTCACATGGAGACAAAAAAGAAGCACTTTTCCCCATGATACCTTTAAGTGGTGTACGCATATGTGAGTACTAAAGTATGAAATCCTTACACTTTATGTTTCCCCCTTGTAGGAGCTGCTATCCATGAGATGGAATAGTAATGAGTTACAAGGAAGGAGAAGAAATCTACAAAGTAATAAAAGAGAAATGAGAAAATAAAGGCAACAAAAATGGCAAATAAATGGTGCATAGGGGGGAGGTAACTACTAGTATATGTAGCTTGAGATAAAGCCTCGTCATTGCAAAGTAATTATTCAAAATTTAGTCCATGATGCTCAATTCTCACATGAAGATCTATATGTCTTTATCATTGATGCAAATAAAAACTATTAGGATCATTGCATACTCTATGAATCAAGCATGTAGAAGACAAAAATAAAAGAAAGAGTGAGGGGAAAAGATGCATGTCAAGAAGAGAATGAAAAAAGAGACAATCAAGTCTAATCAAACTATGAAATGAAAGTATTGAAATAAGACAAGGATTAGTCAGGGTAACTATCATGAAAGTAAGGATAACAACTATACTATAAGAGAAAATTTTGAAATGAAATGAAATAGATAAGGTAAGAGAATGATACTTGCACTTACTAAAGAGAAAGTGATGCAATGCAAGAGCCCATTTTGGGAATTCCATATAAGAAAGGAGACCCCAATTAAGCATGTTAGTAATATAGATGTGATTAATATAAAACAAGAACTATAAAAGAAACACAAAAAGGGATAAGAGAATATTTAGAGATGAAATACTTATGCTTTCCTGAGCATAGGATTTATTGATGTAGGAACCTATTGAGGTTTATTAAATATGTGAGTGTGGTAATATCAACACCAAGGAAACCAATGTACCTAAAACACTAATTTTGGTGGTTTTCCCTGAGCAAGGGTGAAGGTGAAACCAACTCCTAGGAAGGACAAGAAACAATAAAAGGTGAGAGGATAAATGAGAGCAGGTGATAACACTAAGATGAAACTAGTGAAGGAAAGAGGATATATTCAATGATGCTACGAAATAACTAGTAAAGGTAGGAGGTGTTAGGAAACAACATTAGGGTACAGCTAGTGAAGGCAAGATGCGACGGGCAATTATGCTAGGATGTAGCTAGTAAAGGTAAGAGGCAATGACACTGGGGAAAAACTAGTTAAGGTAAGGGGTGAGAGGCAACAATGCTAGGGTAGAACTAGTGAAGGTGAGAGGTGAGAAGCAATGACTCTAGGGAAGAATTAACAAAAGAAGGAGGTAAGTGGAAAAAAACATTGAAGAAACAATTGAGGAAGAAACCCCATAGAAGCAATCTATGAGATGTGACAACCAATACCAACATATCCGAGACGATAAAAAAAGGAAGAGGCATGGTGATCCAAAGAATTCATTTGGGTTCAAATCCCTACTCAAGAAAACAACATGGAGGGATCCAATCACTAGTGAGGAAACCAAGAAGAGAGGAGATCAAAAATGGAAAAGACATAGGAGAAGGGTGAAAAAAGGGGGTATTTCTCATTTCTCAAGGTAAATAATATTAATGATAGAGGGCTCAAGTTATCGCCTTAAATGTCTCATTCCAAGATGAGGTTGCAATCAAATTGTTGAACCATATTAAAATATAGAAACCTACTAAGTCTACTACAACCTTGAGCTACCAACGAAAGGCTAGGGACAAACACACACTTTTCCTTAAGTGCCCAAAGGATGAGGAAAGGAGGGAAATTGAGAGGAAGGAAGCAAAGAATGGAACAAAAATATGGTAGGGATAATATGAAGGTTACCCCATGCTAATTAGGGAAAGAGAGTAGAGAAAGAGAACCCTCCCTATGTATAAAAAGGGAGGAAAATTACACAATGAGAAGACGAGGGAATGAATAATGATGAAAAAATGCATAATCGACAAGAGGAGATTATCACTAGGATCTGGATATAAATTTGATGTAGTCGGAATATAGGGGACCATCAACATTGATAAGACTAGGATTCAATTCCTAAGTAAGTTAATATGGAGAAAAATATACCTAATGTGTTGGGAGGACAATATATAGGTCAATAAGGTCAGATGTTGAATAAAATCAATGGCACACCCTCTTAGGGTGAGAGACAAATTTTGGATTGAGTAGAAGGTGTTCAATCATAGGAAAGGAAATACCATGAAGGGCATCTTTTTTTTTGAGAGCTTGACAATCCTTCACGTCATGGCTCTCATGATTATGATACTTAAATCACTATTAAGGCTTTATAAAGATGAGGTGGATTGTGATAAGAGAGGCTTGATAAGGTCTAGACTTTTCTAGCATCATTCAAGACCAAGAGAAACAAAGGAAATTCCATAAGTATTTTTTAACGAGAGGTTGAAAAGGTGACAACAACATTTATCGGGGCAAGGGATAACATATTTAGATATCCCTTTACAGAATAAGACTCTCCTTCATGCCAGAAGAGAAACTCTCCTAATAAGTTGCATGAGATNTGTGTGTATTTCAAATTAGTAGGTGATTGTGTTATTCATTTGGTCTTGTATGTGGATGATATGTTGCCAATAGGAAACAACAAGGAAATTATCCAGGATATGAAAACTCATTTGTCCTCTAAATTTGACATGAATGATCTTGGTGCTGCAAAAATTATTTTGGGCATGGAAATTAAAAGAAATTGAGAAAATAGGAAAGTCTAGTTGAGCCAGAGAAAATATGTTGAGTCAATATTGTGGAGATTTAATATGTATGAATGTAAACATGTCAAGGTCCCTATTCCTATAGGAATAAAGTTATCCATAGATCAATTTCTGAAGACACGAGAAGAGGAAGAAGACGTGTCCCATGTTCCATATGCTAGTGTGGACGGAATTTTGATGTATGCAATGATCTGTACTAGAACAAAAATTGCACATGCAGTGAGAGTTTTGAGCAAGTATTCAAAACTAGAGAAGGAGCATTGGGAGACAGTAAAGATGGATTTTAGGTATTTGCATGGAACTGCTACTTATGGATTGTGTTAGCAAGGAAGACCAAGATTAGACAGAGTGTTGGACATACATGGCTTTGTTGATGCAAATTGGGTTGTAGATCTAAATCATAGAAGATCTACAATTGGGTATGTGTTTAACATATTTGATGTAGAACTCAGTTGGATGACCAAAAGAGAATCTATAGTGGCACTCTCAACTACAAAATTTGAATACATGGTAGAGACTCATGCAAGCAAGGAACTAGTATGGTTACAGAGATTGTGTTCAAGTATTAGGTTGGTACAACAAGTTGTAAGGATAGATTGTGATAATTAAAGTGCAATCTTCTCGGTGAGGAACCCAACTTATAATTCTAAGACAAAGCATATCGATGCTCACTATCATTTTTTCAAAGACATGGTTGAAGAGAAGAAGGTGTTTATATTGAAGGTGGACACTTTGGAGAATGTTGTGGATTCATTAACAAAGTCTGTGAACACTGAGAAGTTCTCTTGGTTTAGAGAATCAGTGGGAATTTCCACCCTGGATTGTTGATTATGAAATATTTTCATCCTTGTATGCAAAAAAAACAACAAGTGGGAGAATTTTGGGTATGTGTTATATTTTGTGCACGATTGTGGGTCCCCCTATAGGGGGTTTTAGGGGCGGACCCCCCAAAAAAAAAAATTGGTGGTTTATTTACCAAATTTTTGGGAGGTATTTCACCTTTGTTGGGGGAAGTTTAGTGGTGCATGGTATTTCAGCATGTGGTTTCCTAATTCCAGTTAAGGAGTTAAGGTTGTAATATAATTCGAGTAAATAGATTAAGGGTTTTTTGGATATTGTCGTGGGATCCTATGTATTGTATTTTTAAGCAATGAAGTTGTATGATGAATAGCATTAGAGGTGTGGCTCTAAAACAGGTTGTCGGTTTTCCCAGATGGGTTTCCAGGGTAAATCTTTGTATATATGTGTGATTGTAATTATTTTTTTTTTTCTGTGTTAAGAATCTATGTGTGCATTACATTATTGTAAAAGGTTTAAAACTTACAATAAGCTCCAAAATCCTAGTGATCGGTGTGTATGGATTTGTTGATGTTCATATTGGTCAAGATCCAAACAACAACCTCACGAGGATATGAATACCCTTGTGTTTTTATAGAGGTGGTACTCCCCTTTGGATGAAAGATAATCTTAACTAAAATAATGGAACAGGGGAGTACTAGATAGAAAACCCCAATCTTTATCACTCAAATAAAATGTAAAATACTAATGACTGAATAATTGCATATTCACAAAGAAAATTATTGAGAAGAGGACCAAGAATTTTTCATAGACTAATACAATATACACATAATATTGTACAAAAATTAAATAGCCATTATATGAAAAATAATAAAATTATCACATCCATCACAGTATTATAAATTTCGATCACAATTGAAAGAACTTTAAAATAGTATTTCATTCAGAATAAGTGGGAATATGATAGGAAAACTTCAAATATCTTATGCTCAATAACTCATATTTCAATATATCATTAAAGTTTAACCCCAGAATAGTTCTCTGGGATTTTCGAAAAACAATAATATTATTTGACAGTCTCAAAAAATAAAAATAACATTCGTCCAAACAGACTGGGATGGGACTCCAGTGAACCATAAAATGAAAGTGGGATAGGACTGAACCTGAAAAGAAGAAAGAAAGAAGTGATTAGAAATTGGTTGTGTTTTCCCAAGAACGACAAGACACAAGTGGATAAATCCTAAGCGAGAAGAATAAAGGATAGAGAAATTATGAAAGATGCGGGGATAATTTTAAGGATGGAAATTTATATTAAAATGTAGAAACCTAGGCTAATCTTACTAGTTCTTTATGCAAAATGTAATACGATTGGCGATTCTTTTGTAAAAATATTCAAATTTTTAAGTATTTAATAAGTTTTTATAAAATTTTGACGATTTTTAAGGTAAAATAATTTTATTCTATGGAATTTGGGTGAATCATTTCTAGGAAAAATGGAAATTGTCGAATCATTTTTTGGGAAAAAACCATGTAAATTAGCCCATTTGCGAAATTTAGCCCCTAAAATCATCTATGGAAAGATGTGATCAATTTTACTCATTGTGATGGATCTCTCTCTCTTCTATCTACTAGTCAATCTTCCTTTTGTATTCTCCTTTGTTGGGATTCTTTGATCAGTTGAACTGTCTCCTCTTGATTAGTTTCAGTTATTTTGATTAAAGATTTATTTAACCAACTTTCAACATAATCTCTCATTGGTGCGACAGTTACTTATTGTCTCACTCTCATATCAAATAATGAATCCTATGTCTCTCGGTAGTCAAATGTAACTTAATTTAATGTATCTTCTATGTCCTCATTTTTGTTCACATAATTGACTAACCAACTTTCCACTTGGAACTCTGAATATTATGTTAAACTGTTGAATCTCTCGACCGATACAGATTTTTATGATTCCAATTTCTCTTCAAATTGCTCCTTAGTCATAAATACATAATTTAGGATTATCTTTGTGTCATCAACCTCTCTGGTGGTTCCAGCTAGATCCAACTCAATTAACTTTAAATAAGACTCTCCCCTTTTGACACTTATAGTGTCAAAATCAGCCAATATTTCCTTTAAACATTTAATTATTTCAATCCAGCATGACTTTAAATTTTTAATGCGGGCAAGGAAGGGTAGGTATTATTCTTTTTTTTTAATCTCAGTCATATTTGAAAATTTAATGACAAAATTAGTAATTGCCTCTTCATCATTTTCCAAATCAACATGAAGGTATTATTTCAAATTCACCATTTTCTATGATAATGCAATTAGACTATTCAATAGTTCCCATGTCTCAAGATTTAAAGACATTCTCTTTTCAATATTGTTTACAAAATACCTTCTAACTGCAGCAAGTAGGCTTGATGTCCCTCTTAATTTTTAAATGGACACTGGTGTTCCGTCAAGATTCTTCCATGGTTTCATTGAAGCGATTGGGATAGAGAATATTGGAGGGGGCATTAAGGCATTCTCCAATTCTTTAACTCTTTCTTTTAAATTGGCATTTTCATTCTTTATCTCATCAACTGACATTTTAAGGGCTTCCCCTATAAATTCATGGATATGTGCAATTCTAGAAGGTGGAACCCCGTTGATACCTAATTCTAAATTAGATTTTCTTTGAACCTTTTTATTTTGTGAATGAATTATTTCAAAGATTAATTTTTTGGTACTTCTATCAAACAGATCATTGTGTAAAGTCAAAGAATATTCTTCGAAGAAAATTGGTTCCTCTGTTTCCAATTCAGTTGCAACTTCCTGGCTTTCTTAAAGTCTTTTCTCTTCATCGGGGAATTCTATATCTTCAATATTGGCATCCAAATCCATGTCTTTAAGAATAACTTCGAATTCATGTATGAATTCCTCTACTTCTTGTTGATTGGTTTGTATTTTTCTCTTAGTAACCAGAATCTTCTAAGGTTGCTCCAAACTTCCTTTAGGAGAGTTTTGATCAACTCCATCATCATAATTATTGACCGAAGACTTCTTTTGTTCTTTTGTTGTTGACTAAGAAATTTTTTTTAGTGGGTCACTTCTCTGAGATACATTAGGAGAATGAGTACTCCTTTCATTAACAAATCTTCCCCTTTGTCTATGTTGGTTAGTAGTGCCAATGACAATCTCAATGTCCTCTAGTTTGTTTTCAAAAAACACTGCTTGAGGGTCCTGGTTGTCACCTTCCTCCTCTCCAAATAGAAATGAATTAGAAAGTGAAATACTAAAACTGAAAGATGCCATATTATCCATAAACCAGTGGTTGGGTTTGAACCCTTTGATATAGTCTGCAAACTTTAAATCAAAATGCACTGCAAATTCATCAATATTTGAAATGTTTCTCAACAGAATTTCCCTAATCCTCCAAGGTAAAGGAATGAATTGCTTCTTTCTTTTTTCATGAAAGAAGTGAGCCCAAAATATGTATTGTCTAAAAAATTCTACGGAAAACATCTTATTAGGCACATAATACGGGAGATACAGAGGTTGTTCTTGAGAAAAATAGATTCTAACAACATTATAGTGTTCCATGGCTTTAATGCTTCCCTTTTTATCCAGGAAAGTCATTTCTTCTAAACATAGCCTCGATGTCTTCGACCCAAATATAAGTTTCTTTAAGGAAGAAACAAATGAATTATGAACTTCATAAAAATGATATGTAGTCTTTTGGTTCCATTAGGTTGGGCACCATATCTATACTGGGTCAATTTTACAATTAATTCTTCTTTCCAAATCCAAACCCTTGAAAACATGACAATAGGTGATAGTGAAGATTAGGTATGAAGACATGTAAAATTTATTGTTCTTCTTGAAATTTGATAATTGAAAAGATATTTCTCCATAAATAATATTTTCCCAGTCGAAAATTGTTTTTTCATGAACTGTAAAATGTAAAATATACAGAGACAGTCGAGGAATGGTAGTTGTATATTCTTGACCCGCTACCCTGTTGAAAAGACATGTTATTTCTCGATAAGTGTTTTTTAACAAACTGACATAGGTGTTAAAAAAGTCTTCCAACATCATTGTCGGGTCCTCAATATATCACGTAGAAGCTCCAGTCCACTATTTCTTTCCTTCAGGAAACTCTTGGTCTCATCTCCTTTGAATGTAATTGTCAGCTCTGGTAATTTAAGCATTTTCTTGAAGATCGAAGGTGCTAGAGATATGGGAGACTCTCCTTGAAGTTAAATTATCCTTCGATCTTTGTTGTATTTTTGTATACACCAAGAAATGATTTCTTTGGAATAGAAAACTTCTGGTACACATCCTACTAAAGAAATCCATGATGTCCAAGCTTCGTTCGCATTCCTTTCTAGCAGCAATAGTGATGAATAATACTAATATGATATTCACCATTGGAATCTCTAATCCTCCCACCCAAATGAGTTTAGATTGTCACCGCACAAAATTTCTCTTCTTCTCATTGTCATGTTTGATGAATTTGGCGGACTAATATATAGTCACTTTAAAATGTTAATTTCAAAGTAATCCCTTTTACCATAATATACCTTGAAACTATTTTTTCGAAAGAAATATTAATTATGAATTAAATTAGAGTTGATGGAGAATTGTCTCAAGAAGGTCGCCATTAATAACGGCCTTTTAATATTTTAATCGCTTGTTATTTTCTATAAGAATAGCATTAAATTTTATGTGGATAAGTGACAAGATGATATGCATATTACCACGGAGTAATGGAGGATCGAATGTGTGTCAAGAGATATTAGAATCAATGCAAACTTGTAGGTCCAAAAATCCGTGGTGAAAATTGAGAAATGACTAAGTATGAGACGGTATCAGTCGAATGTGAGAGGAAAAGATTTTTGAATATCTATGACTCGCAAACCCATGGTGAAGTTGAAAATTGACTAAGCACTAAAATATCGAGAGATAACAGAATTGAGAAAATGACTAAGTATCGTAAATCAATCGGACAAACCTATTGTGGTAAAAATATCAAGTGAATCGGGCAAGTGGTTCATACCCATGGTGAGGATTTGAAAAAATTCTAAGTATGGTGAAAAATGAGAATCAATGAATATGGTTGTGCATTTTGGCAATGGTGGAGCTTTGGACTTAAATGAGAAAATGTGATAAAATCGCGAGAAATACAAAAAGAAAATAAGTGTTAGTATAAAATGGATATGGCGGAGTACAACGGTGCATTCTGGAGGAATTGGAATTTTGTAATATGACTCATGAACCCATGATACTTAGAAAATTTTCTAAGTGTGGAGATGTATAAGAGAGTAATTTTGAAAGACCTAACACATTTTCATATCAACGAGATTATAATATGGTTGACATCCAAGAGGACAATGAAGGCATGTTCTTAGTTAGAATGCATTGTGGGGATAAATTTTCTTATAATTCCCTCAAGGCCAGGCTTGGGTTATGACCCGGATAAATTTAGAAGAAAATAATTTTCCTCATCCAACTTTTAGAGGGATGAAGAAAAAGGGTACATAAGATATTGCATCAAGATATCTTATCCAACTATAACACTTTCTACTTTGATTACAAGGGAGTGAGGCCTATCAAATTGTAGGAGATGTTACTCTTTCGAACCACCACCCAATTTACATCTCTCTTTCCCATGGAGCTAATAAAATGTGAATTCATAAGACATGCTTCATCATGGGCATGTCTCTTAAAAAATCAAAGTTGCATAAATTGTATCAAAAGAGTGTGGAATATCTCACCAAAACCCTTGGGTGAATATGGATGGATTTCATGCTAGAAGGATAGAATTGCACAAATTTCTTCCTTCTTGAGAGGTTATGCACAAAATAATTCCTCCATTTGACAAAAACAACAAAGGGTTTTAAAGGGAGAACTAGGGCATTCCAATTAATATCTATAATCTAGCTCATTTGATTAATAAATGCAATCCATGGTTGTTAATATTTGACACTTTATTAAAGTGAATGAAGCTCATTGAGACCAAGGGCCCAATTGAGAACCTACCTGTATTGGCTATGCATGGGGGATAGAATGACTAATGACTTTTCTACTAAGGAAACTAAGAAAATCTTCGTAGGGAAAATATTTAATAGTCAAATTACCAAGAAAAAGGACATTGAGGAAGAACTTATCAATCTTTACCAATTGGGGTTTTAGTCTCAAGGTCTTTTCCAGAACTGTACAATAACCATACATACTCATCTTAGTGCAGTCCCTCATTTTCTTTATGAGGCACGTGAAGAAATACTATGTGAATGATCACTAACTCTATATGAAATGATATCTACACCAATGGAGATGCTTGAGGATAAGTTGCTAATACATCATGGATTTTTTTACTAATTAGTTTATAAGGCCATATGGAACTTTGTTGGATCTGACCTTCTCTAGGCATAAAAATAAGATATCAAAAAGGAATCATTGTGGTATTGTATAAATAAAGGAATAAATCATGTTTATTATAAACATTGGACAACAATATGTATCAGTAGTTGGAGACTAATTACTTTGTTGAATATCTCCTAAACACTCTCGATTAAGGCTCTAACTATTTGGCAATCTCATTTTACCAAAGATTATACTTTTGGAATAAACAATCTTCAAAAAGGATGATCAAATATTAACATTAACTTTGTAGTGTGGAAAGGCATGATGTGGTCCAAATATCTTAGTGTTAGTGCCATTTTTATCAAAACTTGTTTTGAAAACACCTATGACAAGGTCAAGTGGCCTTTCCCAAGGTGGGAAGGATACCCTTGAGACTCTATGCTATATAAATATATGCTTTGGCATGTCCCATTTCCCATATAATGAGCATGGTACTTATCAAAGGTATCCCTATTTGAATCATGGAATTATTTAATTGGTTAATAATAATTTTATAGATGAGTCCTTCCTTAATATTCTTAAGGATCAGATATCCATGGAAAACACTATGGATTTTCTTAAGACCTTTTATTTTTCCTTGGTGTTTGGTATAGTGGGATATGACTCAATGCTATAGACAAATCCTTCAATACATGTATGTTTGTCTCACTGATCAATCTTAGTCTTGGATTTAATCTGGATAAATCCTCAAGTTCCTAGGTATCTAATTTTACTTGTGAAGCATATCCTAAGGACCTCTAGGATATTGCTATCTAGCATGTCGAACAGAAAAAATGAGAAACAATAAACAAGCTATCATAGTTAGGATGTCTTTCGATGATTATTCCATTGGATGATCTCTCGTGTTGTTACTTGAAGGGAATGTGTTGGATGAAATAAATTTCTTTCATGAGACTATTTCAAAGAGGCATCAACTCTATTATATACATATTTAATATACAAAATTGAGATTGGGTGCCTTGGTTAGAGATTAAAAACAAAATTTTATTATTTAATAATAATAATAATTAATCATTGATATCCCAAGGGGTTATTTCATCTGGTTGTTACTAATGTTGTTGGGAACTTGGCTAGTTTTGGGTGAGTAGGTGATCATTTCGAATCCCCCTATGTTAGGCACATTATTTTAGGTCAATGTTCTTACTAAAGGGAATGGTTTACTTGGGGAAAAAATAGATTGATCATTGATCATACTATACATGTATTTCCAACCTCTATGCTCATTAAGTGAGGCTTTCAACTTCTTTTTCTCTAGAAGACGGACCAATAGTGGATCAAGGAAAAAGATTTGAAGAAGTATAGTTCAATTAATGGATAAAAATGGCACTTACATGATCCTATACTAGGTGATTGATTTAAAAAACCTTTAGACACTAATCTATGTGAATAACTTATCTCTTTTGACTACAC
>JZKD02S1932406.1:49230-65484 GCA_000966675.3 Picea glauca
TTTTTATAGCAAGATTGTCGCAACATATTTAAATAATCAAATATTTTTAGTCTAATTTTTGGTTACTATCATCGCAATTGCAACAAACGTGACCTAAAAATATTTCTTTTTTTACCTATTTATTTTAGGTCATTTTTAACACTCAATTTTAAGGTTAGGTAAGTTGTCTCTCTTGCGACAGACAAACAACAGTCATCGCTCTTGCAATGAATATTGACCATAATAATTTAGTCAAACTACATGTGTCGATATAGCGACGAATATGGGTTGGATTTAGAAAAAATGAACTTTTTCTCTTGCATGTTGCGACGAAAGAGTACTTTCGTTGCAAGTGGTCATTGCAAATTTTTCAATATGTAGTAGTGTGTTGAGGGATTTCCCACACAACCAGAAGAACAATAGGAGAGTTTACAACATCCAAGAAGTTATCACATTCAATGATTTGGCTAGGAGCATGCCACAAATGTATGCATATTTGGATAATAAACAAGCCGACCACCAAGCTTCGGTGTTGGAGATGGAAGGTATGATTTTCAACCTTCTAGTTTCTATTTTAATTGACCCTGGTTCTAATTTGAGTTATGTGGCCCATCATATTGTTGATAAGTGTAAATTGCAATGAGTTAGACATGTTAATCCATGGTTGGTACAACTAGCCACTGGAACCGAAATAAAAGTAGCAGTGGTCATACCAGCTTGCCAATTCATCACGGATGGATTGCCCACCCAAGCTACCATTAACATACTTCCCCTAAGGTCTTATGATGTGTTGATTGGTATGGACTGGCTAACTACTTATAAAACTAATTTGGACTATTATCATGAGAATTTAGAATGTGTAAATGAAAAAGGGAGAAAGATAACCCTCCAAGGGATTCAGAAGCCTATCTCATTAAGATGAATATCAACCCTTCAAATGAAATTTTTTTGCAGAAAGGGATGTCCTCTATATGCAATACAGGTGTTGGAATCTATTGAGGATGAAAAAATTAACCTAGAGGACCACCCCATTTTAAGAGAGTATAGAGACATGTTTCTAGAGGACGTACATGGTATACCTCCGAGAAGAGAAATGGACTTCTCGATAGAACTTGCACCAGGAGGAGTGTCAGTGTCTAGGACACCCTATAGGATGAGTACACCTGAGCTAGTTGATCTCAAGATACAGCTAAAGAAAATGATGGACAAAGGCTATATCTGGCCCAGTGTGTCTCCATGAGGAGCACAAGCCTTGTTTTTTAAGAATAAAGATGGAGCACTCCGACTATGCATAGATTATAGACAACTCAATAAGACAACCATAAAGAACAAGTACCCCTTACCAAGAATCGATGACTTGTTCGACCAATTAGGGGGTGCTTCCATTTTTTCAAAGATTGACTTAAGGTTTGGATACCATCAAGTCTGAATCAAGGATGAAGACATCCACAAAACAACCTTTAGGTCATGGTATGGTCACTATGAATTTTGGGTGGTGCCATTTGGATTAACCAATGCCCCCACCACTTTTATGTGCTTGATGAACAATGTGCTCGGAAAATTCCTAGACAGATTTGTATTTGTTTTGATTGATGATATCTTAATATACGCCAAGAATAGAGAGGATCATGAAGAACATCTTAGACTCGTACTTCAAGTACTAAGAGAGCATCAACTCTACGCTAAGTTTAGCAAGTGTGACTTTTTCCAAGAGCAGGTACATTACTTAGGCCATGTTATTTCTGAAGAAGGGGTGGTAGTAAACCCTAACAAGATCATATCTATTATGGAATGACCTACCCCAAAGGATGTATCTAATATCAAATCCTTGATGGGATTAGCAAGATATTATAGAAGGTTCATAAAAGGATTTTCCAAGATTGGTTGTCCAATCACTGCCCTTCATAAAAAGGAGGTTAAATTCACTTGGACATCAAAATGCGAAGAAAGATTTTAGGAATTGAAATACCTTCTGACCCATGCGCCCATGTTGAATATTGTAGACCCTGATAATGAATTCCTTGTGTGTACAAATGCTTGCAAGGAAGGACTTGGAGGATTCCTTATGCAATAAGGATGTGTAATTTTCTATGAATCCATAAAATTGAATGAGCATGAAATCAATTATGTGAACCATGGTCTAGAGTTGGCTGCCATAGTGCATGCTTTAAAAATATGGAGGCATTACCTCCTAGGTAGGAGATTTGTACTTATGAAATACCCTTGTGGGTTGAGGCATCTGTTTGATCAACCAAAACTCAATGCTAGACAAGCTATGTGGATGGTTCTCCTTAGTGAGTTTGATTTCAAAATAAAACACATCAAAGGAAAGGAAAATAGGGTGGTTGATTCCCTTAGCATAAGTGTGAAAATGATTCACCTGGAAGCGGTGAGCACCTATGAAACGGATGTCAGGGAAAGAGTTAGGAATGTACAAGAAACATATGCATTCTTCAAGACCGTGACCTCATACCTAAGGCAAGAGCCTACATGGGTAAAGTATCAAGGCTATCAGATGCTCGATGAAGGCCTACTGACTTACAAAAACATATTTTATGTCCCAAGTTGTGATGACTTGAAGAGGTTCATAATGGGGGAACTGCACAAGAGACCATATACTGGTCATCTAGGTTATCAGAAAATGATTACGGCCACTAGAAAACAATTTTATTGGCCTGGATTGAAAAAGGACATAGTTGATTATTTAGCTAAGTGTCTAGAATGCCAGCAAGTTAAGGCGGAACACCGACACCCAACATGGTTGTTACAACCTCTATCAATTCCACAATGGAAATGGGAAACCATCTCCATGGATTTCATCACCGAATTACCAAAATTAGCCAAGCAGAATGATGCCATCATGGTAGTGGTGGAAAAATTGAACAAGTATGCTCACTTCATCCCTATCAAATCAACTTTCAAAGCAATAGAAATTTCCAACATCTTCATGAAGGATATATTCAGACTGCATGGCATGCCTAGGGAGATTCTATCTGACAGAGACACAAAATTCACTTCAAGATTTTGGAAATCCTTGAAGGCCAGTTTTGAGACTAAATTGTTGTTTAGCATAGCCTATCACCCCCAAAATGATGGACAAACAAAAAGAGTAAACCAAATATTAGAAGACATGTTAAGGATGCATGTAATGCATCAGCCTAAGAAGTGGGAATACTACCTGCCAATGGTATAATTTTCCTACAACAACGGTTATCAAGAGTCATTGAAGATGAGCCCTTTTGAATCCCTCTATGGTAGACAATGTAAAATTCAAATCAGTTGGAGTAATCCAGTGGATAGAATTACAATCGGACCCAACACACTGAAGGAAATGGAACAACAAGTGATTTAGATAAAGAAAAATTTGAAAATTTCTCAGGATAGAAAGAAGAGTTACACTGACATAAAGAGAAATCCCAGAGAGTTCAAGACAAGAGACCATTTCTATATCAGAGTTAGGCCCAAGAAGAGTTCCCTGAGAATGGGAGCTTGTGCCAAGATGGAACCTTGGTATTATGGAAACTTTGAAGTCTTATATAGAGTGGGACATGTAGCCTATAGGCTAGCACTCCCTCCCACAATAAAGGCACATAATGTTTTCCATGTTTCATTATTGAAGAAACGTGTACATGATTCTAATCATATAATTGACTGGTCTGTGATCCAAGTGGAGCCAGAGGGACAATTCCTTCCAGAACCTCAATGCATACTAGACAGGAAGGAAATGCCACTTAGGAATCAAACCATTGCACATGTCAAGGTGCAGTGGAAACACTTTGGCCCAAATGAGTCTACGTGGGAAATGGAGGATGCCATGAGACATGCATATCCATTTTTGTTTATTTCTGTATATACAGAGCACGTTGATAGATAGAACATGGAGGATGATGTTTCTTTAAGGGGGAGGGAATTATAACACCCTATTTCCCTGAGTTTGTAAATATAACTATATTGGCCAAGGGACTACGAAAAACTCAATATGTGTGAATGTTTGATTCGATGGACCTTTGCATAAGAGGCTAATGAATGTAAATTTTGTTATTTACTAGAAAAAGGATAAGTGTTGCATGACTGCTGGAAAAGGGGTGTGTGCTAAGAGAGACTGCAATGCTAAGAAAGAGAAAGTGAAGGGGATCAAGAATGGTTTCATTAACCTCCACCAAATCATTACCTTACTGGATTTAATTTCTTAGGACTAGAACAAACCTCTGACCCAGAAACGAATTACAGTCAGGATGGTAGGTGGGAAGACCTCCTCAAAAGTTAATGAGGCGATGCGGAAGATCACCCATCTCTAAGGCTTTTAGACCTGACCATGGACTAAGAATTTGAGTCACATGAAATATTGTTGAGTAAGGCAATAAATGAAGGTGTGGTGGGCAGAGAAAGGCCTACAAAGAGTGTAGAGAGGAGAGACTGAGCTCTCGGGTTCGAGGAAGAATTGTGAAAAAAATAATGTGTTCTGGTCGCAGGAAATAGAAACTAACTCGGGGGAAGGAGAGTATCATTCATCCCTATCTATTTCTATTTTGGGAGAAGGATAGTAACCTTCATCCCTAACTTTCATTGAGCTGGAAGGAAAAGATTGAATCTCAAAGTATTGTGGTCTAGCTTGGGGGTGGCCAGTGGTAAATGCGTTAGGAGTGAATAATCCTATGTTTGGGTGGAAACGATCACCCCTTTCAGTAGTCGCTTCACATTATCCGGTTCTAATAAGTGTCTCCATACTCTATGTATTGAATTGGGAATTAATGGCTGCATGCATGTATTTATATATCTATAAATGGTTTCTATATTGAAAGGGTTAAGTTATGTGTATATGTTTGTTTCCTTGAGAACTCATGCTTCTGCTTGATTTTTCCGTATGCTCCAGTTCAACCCTCGAAGGTGTTTTCCCCCAAGAGTTACCTCATAGTTCCAGAGTCGGAGAAAGCCTCTTGGCACTACTACCATCATGATAATCCCACAAGTTTACCCCACCCTATTTCAGAAATTAAAGTTATGTGAGTTAGGAAGGAGCTTCCTTCAAACTAGTAGCATGAGAGACCTTAGGCTCACGCCCATGGCCTTAACCAAAACTATGCTAAGACTAGAATTTATTGCTCAAGATTCATCAGAGAGTCCATATGACTAGTTTCTAGGAACCTTGCACTAAGTTCGAGAGGTGCTAGCTCTTGACGGCTTCAGAGCTTCAGGAGATGGAAGCCTTGGGATGTTAAACTTCCTAACTGACAAAAATAATTGAATTCTAGAGTCACGGAAGGGTTATGAGTTGTATATCTGGGGAGTTCATTGGGTCCCCTTCTCGATTGTATGATCGTCTAGTGGAAGGTCTCTCAGATGGTACTTCGACAAAGTACCGCCTCGGGAAAGTGGAGTGGCAATGAATCCAAAACCTCTGAAGGTCGTAGTCGCGTAGGTGACCAGAACCATTGATCTGGGGAACCTTTGGGTCCCTTCCTAACTGTCAGATCTAGTCTATGGTCAACCCGACGTTGGCCAACCTCGAGAGAAAAGAGGATCCTGCAGCATTAAAACTCCAAGCATCGAACTCCCAAAGTAAAAAGAGTCGTAGATATATGGATCTACATGGCCGAACATCGACCGTGAGATTTGATGGATGTTGTAAGGTTGTTAGTCTAGGGTGGCATGTCATAGTGATTTCACCCATGGACACATGGAACTCAGTTTGAAGTGCCACGTGTTACCCATATTCGTGCATATCACATACCCTATAATCCCTTTGGAATGTGACATGTGTCATCCCAGATGAGGGCACGTGTCACCCCTGACCCATCTACATGTCATCCCCCAGTACGTTCCCACCTAACCAACGTGCTTGGTGAAGTGATTGGAATTCTGAGTGTCTGGAAATTCGAAAATCCAGAGGATTTGACGTGCTTTGAACATCCCCTAAGTGTTGAAGTGTCGAAGTAGATCCTAGTTGTTGGCACATGAAGGCATGTGGTGGTAGATCGTTAACTCCGGAGAAGAGCCACTATGGAGGAAATGAAGTGAGGTGCTTCGAAAATCCCTGTATCCTGAAGTAACAGCATAGATCTTAGTCATCTATGAATGAGGATGCATGGCATAAGATATTCCACTTTAGATAAACTTCAATCCATACTAAAAGTGGTATTACATGGGTCGAGAAATCCTAAAGGCCGAAACGTCGAAGTTCATCGTGACCGTTGAATAGAGGACGACGCATGTTAGGCGATTCGACACTCCTGAGGTTTGCGTGTGTGAAGATTAGAGAAATCCCGAAGGTTGAAGCTCTRAAGTTCATCRTGATTTTTTAATAGAGGAGGATGCGTGTCAGGAGATCTGACACTCCCGAAGAATTTCAATCCGGAGTTTTGCGTGTGTGAAGACTCAAGAACTCTCGAAGTTCGAAGCATCAGAGTTCATCGTGACCGTTGAATATAGGAGGACGTGTGTCAGGATATCCAACACTACAGAAGGATTTCACTCCATATCTTTGTGTGTGTGAATACTCGAGAATTGTCAAAGCCTGAAGTCCCGAAGTGAATCAGGGCCGTCAAATTCTCTGAGGACATTCGGCGTCAAATTGTGAACTTCAGAGATTTTCCACTCTGGAGGATTTGCACGGTAGTTTTATTGGCGTCTGGTCATATCCCACGGTCATATGTGATTATAGATGGTGGGAAGGGGGTAGGCCTAGAATCCAAATCCAAAGATCGAAAATTGAATTCCCCGTTAGCCTAGGAGTTAGCCGAGGACCAAGCCCATTCATTGGATTTTTTGGTGGATGGATTTCTGCCATACAATTAAGAATGCTGGAAGTTCCAGGATATCAGAGATCTTGGGAGAGGTATATCTTCCATCTCTGAGCTCAGTTCTGAGCATGGAGACCATGGCCTGTAAGCTCTAGATGAGGAGAATGGGATGGAGACCCTGAATGGAGTTTTTTAGCTTTTAAGATGAACAAAATTTTGATGCCCCGCCATGGGTGTGTTACATAAACCCGTTCATGTCCACTGGACATGCTTTAATCAAGTCAACAAATTTTCTCTTGGCTCCTGTAGCTATCTTCACCAGCCAAGATTTCCCATTCTTGCTTCTTGGCAATTGGAATATTTCCACTACCTTAGGATCTAAATAGCCATGACTAGCTATTGAATCTATTAAAATAGTAAAGGCATGGTTATTGATCATACCTTCTACTTCAATCATATGTGATTGAAATTCTTCTTGCTTGTTTTCTAGGGCTTCATATATCCTTGGTACACTGAATCTTCCCATGTCCTCCAGTGTTTCAACTTGTTGTACATTGTGGACAAATCTCACTTTCTCACTTTTGTGAGGAAAATCTCTATACTTATGGTCTCCTTTGCAACCCCAACATTGATTAGGTGGTTTCCTTGGCCTTTTCCCACCTACCTCAACCATTATATGTTCTTTAAAAGATGGTTTTCCTTGGGTATTGTTCCTAAAAAAGGGTGGCTTGTTCCCCTTCTTCCTCTGTTCCCTCTTAAACTTCTTCTTGTCCTCCCATGCCTTCTTGAAAGTAGGATTTTGTTTTTGTTGATCATATAAGCACTTGGATCCTCTTATAGTCTCCTCCAAAGTTTTAGGATCATCATATTGAATTTTATCACTGATGAAAGATGGAAGCCCACTCAAATATCTCTGGATCTTAATTGTCTCATCTTTGATGAAGGAGACATACTTCAAAAATTCTAGAAAATTCCTTTCATATTCATCAATGGTCATGCTTCCTAGCTTGAGTTCAAAGAATGCTTTCACATTTTTTTCATAATACCTCTGGGTTAAGTATTTCTTCTCAAAATGCTTCTTGAATTCCTTCCAAGTCACATTTTTCTCTCTTATGTGATGCACTTGCACAATTTGAACCCACCACATGGATGCCTTTCCTTTCAACTGATAAATAACAATTCTTCCTTCTACATTAGAAGAGTAGTTATGCAATTGGAATTACTTCCTCATGCCTAGAAGCCATGTCTCAACATCTTCATCCTTCTTGTGTTCACCATCAACATAAGGAGATTTGATCTTGTCCATCTCTTCTTTCAATTCATCCACCCCAGGCTTCTTATGGTGCTTCCTGACAGGAGATGGACTTGAGTTGTTGTGATCTCTCCTATTGGGATGTCCTTGGGAGTGATGGTCATGTCTGCTACCACTCCTGGATCTTCCTTTTTCTTCAGGGGTCCTGTGGCTTCCTAATTTGTTGGATCCACTCTCCTTATCCAACTTCTTTTCAATTTTTTCTAGGCTCTTCATTAAATTCATATTGAAGTCTTTCTGTTGCTTTTTGGATTTCATAAGCCTTTCATTACCAGACTTGTGACTCTAGATATCTGTCTTCAATTTTTTGATGGTCTCAACAAGATTTATATTATCATCATTTTCTTCTCCATGTCCATTGTAGTTTGTTCCTTCCATACCCAAATGGAAATCCATTCCTATGATCTCATCTTCCTAACTATAAGCCTCTTGTGCATCACGCATCTCTCTAAACTTTTTGATAACTTTGCTCTATCCTAGAAGATATTTATTCTGCAAAAATGTGTAGCCAACAAAACTTTGTTAGGCTAATTGTTCTCAATAATTTCATTAAAACACAAACCATCCTGATTCATTAATATATCAGATTTCTTGATTTTTATTTCTTGAGAAATTGACTCTTCAGATCCAATTTTTAGGTGAATAGTTATCTTCTATTGTTCAATACCTTTCCAATGCCTGCTTCCATGCTCAATTCTGAGTTTTGAGCAGGAAGTTATGGATATTTGAACAATTTGTGTTTTCAGTGATGTAATACTTGAACATGGATTCATCCATATCATAGTCGAATTGCCCCTTGTATCCATATTGGATCCTCTCTTCAAGTTTACATGCCTTCTTTAGTTCGTTAGGTGTAGGTTTGTACAAATAAAAAAACCCACGTGCTCCTTCTTTAAGCCTTTTTTTTTGTTCTCAAAAACAATTTTCGAGCACCATCCCTTTTTCTTTGCCCCTCGAACGCATGTGAACATGGGTTGTGACCGAGTACTGGCTACAAGGCGCTTATCCTTTGCTTCAGGCCTCCGGGGCTCCATAACTTTAGGCTTCATAGGTTTTCTTTTCAGCTCACCTCATTTCCTCCGAACGCCGAAGTGGTGAATCTTCTGAATAACTGCCTCTTTGGAGCTTCGGAGCTCTGACACTTTGGAGCTTCGAAAGATCCGCCTTATTCACAATCCATTTCCTCTAACTGTCAAATCTCCAAAATTATGGAGTCTTATCTATACTTACACACCAAATGGGTGCTACGTGTTGAAAACAAGGAGTGTACACATGTCCCAATCAATGGTTGGCACATTTATGGTTCTCATTGGTACAAAGGACATACCAAAGGAATGGAATAGATCGACATGTAGCATGCTTACAATGGTCCACATCACCCTAGGTGATGTCGGCATTCCACATCACTTCGACATTCCGTGACTTTTACACTTCAGGATTTGAAATACTTTACACTTGCACACCCCAAATCTCCCAAATGTCAAATTATGGAAACCTAAGGAATCACTGATCGATAGGAGATCTGGGACTCCAGGCTTCGGGAGTTTTGAGGCTCCATCTTGTACTACCCCTTGAATTTATGATTTGGAAAACTCCATGAAGGACTAATATCTATGATTGACATTCACCTGTTGACAGACGACCATGATTGACTCCGGCTTTGGCCTTTTATACCTTAACACTTCACAACTAAATACTTATTGATTACCGATCCGACAACCCCCTAAGATTTCAAGAATCAACGGTCCACGCTCCTAGTCGAGATCTATAGTGGATAGGAGCTTTGAGACTCTAGGCTTCAACGAATTTCCCATTAGAACTTAGCTTTTCTCTTGAATGCCAAACTAGAAAACCACCAGAGTCTAGCCATCAACCACACACTAGACGAGTGCTATGTGGCAGAAAATAGGGAGTGGACATGTGGCCATATCTAATTGGTGATATGTGTCATGTTCCAATTGGCTCGATCAGTCTTTGAAATGTTTGAAAAATAATGACACATGGCACATATCCCATATGTCCACATCACCCTAGGTGACGTTAGCAGGTTGTGTCACCTCCTTGACTTCTTGACTTTGGAGCTTTGAGCTTCAGAAGTTCTCTTTGTAACATCCCTCAAAACTTTCGAACACCGAATTCCTGAACAGGTCCACGTCACTTTTGGTGAAGTCATCAAGCTACATCATTTAGGAACTCCAGTACTTCGGCACTCCAGAGCTTCGGGCTTCAGAGGATTTTACAAGTTATTCCAACAGTTTCTCCCCAAACGCCGAATTCCTGAACTTCTTAACCTTCTGGGGTCCACGTAGTACAACTCTCATAAATCAAGGTGGTGACACAAGGCCCCACTGTTAAGTGAAACATGTCAGGTCCCAATCGGTACTAAGGGCTTGTCAAAAGTACAAAAATAAGTGACACATGGAAGTCTTAGGGAAGGTCGATGTCACCCTAGGTGACTTCATCATGCCATGTCATATCCAACACTTCAGGAATTCGACACTTCGGGCTTCAGGAGATCCCACTCCAGCACACACCGTAACTCCCAAAAGTCGAAATTTTGAACATATACATGTCACTTCAACACTTGGGACTTCAGAGCTCCAGGTCTTCAAAGGATTTCATTGTTGAACACCACACAACCCCTAGACTGTCGAATTCTGAATATTTCTTAATATGAAGACACGTGTCCCTGGAATGGATGGTCTAGATTGGCTATGGATTTCGAGACTTTGGAATTTTCTCACTATTGAAAATTTAAAAAAGATAGAGGGGTGAAGTTTGAAGGACTTCAGTGCTTAACCTCCATGCACCTTCTCTAGATGCAATGGTTGTGAGGGGTCTGTCCCTTCTCAAACAAATCCAACGACCCAAATTTATATTTTGTGGTTGCAAACCCACGGTTACCATTGTCTCTTTTCTTTGTCGACTTTCTTGAACCGCTATACCTCTTGAGATTTTCACTACCACCCAAGATCTTTCTTAGCACCCCTCTAGCACTTTGTATATCAAATTCCTATCGAATTTTGACTCCAATTCCACATTCATGGCCCATCCAAGTTTAGTTTTGAAACCATGGGCTCTGATACCAATTTGGAATGTACCTGGGCTGCCAAGCCGAGGCCTGCCACTTAGAAAGAAATTGCTTTGTTCAAGCTCTGATATAAAATTGTAGCATACCCAACCTTTATAGGGACAGGCCATGCCACCTTATAGAAAGACTCACTTTCTTTCATTTGCGGAAAATATCAGACTTAATACATTAAAAACAACAACTAGTTGTTGTTAACATACATTTATAATGTAGATTTAAATAGACATAAACATTCTTCTACAATGCAGATCCTTGCAGAATTAACAATAAAACATACATGCATCAACACATGCAATTCTTATAAATATCTATACATGTGCATGATACACAACATAAAAATTAACATAGAAATGGTACTTATGTTTTTATGAGAAATCCACCAACTACGTGCAAACCTTCCACGAACCTTCCAGGCCTAGACCACATTGCTCATCACTCTCAGTAGTGAGTCACCCGTAATTCGGGACTAAACTCCACCTGGGCAAGGGATTCCTAAGCTAGGATGAGACTACGGGAAGTCATACAGTACATCAGGAAGGATTCCCTTCCAGGATCCAACTTACACCCACATCTCATAGCCTCCCATTCCCCACATGCATGTCCCACCACGAGAAGTATACACCTTCATTGTTCAACAGTTCATCGACTAATCAACTTCCCTTCTAGGGATTCAACAACAGGTTAGACACTAATTCTCAGAGCTCTGTAGATTTTGTTGGGCTCCCTCCAAGAGAATTTACTTCCCCAACAATCTCTCTCACCTGGAGAGAGTTTCTCACATGCATGACAACCTGCTTCTTCAATCCACAGTCTTGACAAACTTATTCTTCTCTCCAGCTCCTAAGTCAATGGGTAAGGGAGATAGAAACAACAAAACTCAATTATGGCACATATCATGGTAGCAACAGAAAATATTAAGTTAGGGTACAGGCTCATGCAAGTACAATGCATGCAATTTACAAAGGACGACCATGGAGGAGGTTCAACGATGGTGAGAATGACTGGGTGTGTGAATGCTCTATTTCTCAATGGAAGAGTGTGTGAGGAAGGATGGCCAACATGCCCAGTGAACCCCCACAATGACTAATTTTCCCACCTGAAAATTCATGTGCCTTCATTGACACATGGCTCTCTTGGATTACGAGTCCCTCCACTTGGAATTCATTTCCTTTCCAATAAAAACTTAGAATAAATTAATATCCTTATCACAACCTTTATAAAATAAATATATATTATTCTCTTGGTTTTAAGCTCTTAATCTTATCTCTTTTTCCCTAGCCTCTTATCCCCTTCCCCTTACCCACCTAGTGGAGCTTAGTCCCCCAGAACTCTTTCTTCTTGGTCGATCTACACACAATGATGTATTTTATATTAATGATATGCATAATTACATATACAAAAATAGGCTCATTGGCATTTATCATTACATAAGCCACCTAGATTATAATCACTTGGCTCACCAACCTATAACATAATCAAAATTCAAAGGGGCTTGACCTTGTGGTATTACAGTTCTAGAACCCATCCAAGTCTCCTTCCTCTCCTTTCTGATGTTCCAATTGTCCCTATTATCTCGTTGAGCCTCTAGGTGGTTTTCCTTTGTTGCTACATGTCCTCGATGTGCGGCACCCCATATAGGGGCTTGATTTCCTTGTTGTTGAGTTTTGTGGCCTCCTTCAAGATAACCCTTGAAGTGGGGTCCCCTTTCCTCTAAGTTCTGAGCTAATTTAGTTGCAAAAAACCTAAATTGGTTAGTTAGTCTGCCACTAAATTTCCACTTCTCTTCACCTAAGAAGGTATGATCACAAAGATGTTTGTGATTATCCCATTTATCTGAGACCATCCATAAGATAGTCTCCAACTCTTTGATAATTTATCTAGATTAGATTCGTCTATCAATTTTTTTAGGATCGAGATTATCAGGAGAGAATATCCTTCCACTATGAGAGACTTATATTCGTGCATCCTTACCATGTCGAGACCTCTTAGTAGGCATTATAATTCGACCCATTATTGGTGTTGAATCCTAACTTCTAGGTGAATAGAGCTAACAAGTTTCTTTTTGAATCCCTGAGAACTCCCCCTACCCTAGACCAACCTATATTTTCCTTCGAGGCCCCATCAAAATTCATTTTGATTGAACCTACCGAAGGAGGAGTCCAATTTTGATAGTTCAAATCTTGTGTTGGTTGGATACTTTGGTCACGTGTTGACAGGATTGCCCAAGTCTCCAGTTCCGGAATATGAATTCCTCTTCCACATTAAGGACTCCATCATCCCCAGTCTGAGCATATGAAGCGATGGACTCTTGGACATTAGCATGAATTTATTTCCAAAATTGTGCCATCGAGAATTGTTGTTTCTTAAAGATTCTTCTATTTAATTCCTTCCACAGGTTCCACATGACGATTCTTGGGAAATTTTCCCAAGATTTATTTAATATCGAATTGGAGAAAGTCTCTAGAGTCCATTCAATGATTGTTTTGGACATATCATTTCAAACTTTGCCTAAACGTTGAAATAGTTATGCTCCGTTATCCCATAAAATTGATCCTTCCGTATAATCACATAGAATATGGTTCAAGGTTTCCTCGACCTGTCTACATTTCATACAAATGGAGGGACCTTCGAATCCTCTACTTCCTATTTTATTCTAGGTCAAGACGTTTTGTTTCAAGGCTAGTCATAAAAAGGTCAATTTTTTTTTCCAAAGCACAGGTTGCCAAACACATTGCAAATCACTCTTCCTCTCTACTTATATTAGTCCTTCCACTAGAAGGTATGGTTCATGAACTTTAAATATTCATTCTCCTTTATTTTCACATCTCAGAATATCTGGCCCTTTTATCACTCTAATTTTCTAAAGATGCAACTCCTCCTCCAGATCCTTTTTAACTTCTTCATTCCAGGTTATAGGCCAATCCTCCAACTTTTTCGAAATTATCTCATATAGCTCATCTATAGCTCCCATTTCCTTCCAATGATGGTGAACATGGGTCTATCCTAACTTTGTCACAATTGTCTTAATCTAATATAATCCCTCTTTTCCTTCCACGGTGGATAGCTTTTCCCATGAAACTTCCCAAAATAGAGCATACCTTCCATTATGAACCTCCCAAAAGATTTCTTTTTGGATGAGACCTCTATTTTCCCACCCATTGTTCCATATGAGAGAGTCTGGTCTTATGCCCTCCATTCTAATTAAGTGCAGATGGACCATGTTCAATGCATACTTTTTCTTCCATATTTTGGCCCACAGGGCTTCTAGGATTTTAACCCATCTCCACCAAATTTTTCTTGCTAAGGCTTGTCCCATGAAATGAGGGTCCTGGATACCAACCCCTCCATGGGATTTTGGTCCACACAATTTGTCCCATGTAACTAGAGCCATATTTTTATCTTTTTTTCCCCACCCCATATAAAGGCATGTTGTATATTTCAAATATTTGTTAAGATCCCTTTGGGAGCTTCCAAGACCGAAAAGAAATAGAGAGGCAAGGAACTCAAAACTAATTTGATTAACAGGATCCACCTCAGGAGGGTGAGGAAGAAATGGGTCCAATTAGAGAGATTTGCTTCTAACTTGGAAAAAAACTCTTTCCAGGAGGTATTACGTATGGATTTTTCTAGGAGCGGGGCTCCCAGGTACTTGTAGGGTAGATTTTACCCCTAGAAGCCTAGGATTATAGCTATATTTATTTGGATCACTACTGAAGTATTAAAGAAAAAGATTTTGGATTTTGTTATATTTATCATTGTACCTGATGCTTCTTACCCATCAAGTTTATAGGAAAAATACAGATATGGACCATTACCTTCACACCCAATCTCACCACCACCCAACCCAAAAATATGCGGTTCTTAAAACTTTCCTCACTCGGGCCCTTCTAATCTCTTCTCCCCATGCCCTTAAAAAGAGAAGTCCCACCTGACCAAATCCCTTATAGCTAATGGCTACTCGATTTTTCAAATCCACAAGAGGTTCTTTTCTACCCTCCATCTTAATTCTAAAAAATCCCCTTTGCCCCCCTCCTTCCCCTCCTATCATACCGGTCTCTCTTCCCTACATCCATGGCATCACTAATCATATCTCTAAGTTGCTAGAAAAAAATAATAACAAAACTCTTTTTAAAACCCACACAACCCTTAAACAATTGTTCAGATTAGCTAAGGAAAAATCTGATCCCATGCTTAGCCAAGGAATTTACCAGAATCCTTGCACCTGTGGAAAATCATACATTGGACAAACAAGAAGATCCTTCAAATCACTTCTTAATGAACATATCTCTAGCACTCACCACAATCGCATCTCTAAGTCAGCCATAGCCAAACACTCTCACAACTCTAAGCACCTCATTTTATTTGAAAAAAATAAGATTCTTTCCTCCTCCCCCTTCTACCCTTCATGTATCATCCGAGAAGTGCTTGAAATCGAAAAACATCAAAACAATTTCAATCATGAAGATGGCTACAAACCTAGCCAATCATGGAAAGCCACTAGTCATCACATTTTTCACTAGTGGTTTTATGCCCGTCTAATTAACCTTGTTTCAATTCTTCCCCCTTACCCCCCCTTGTTTGGTTCACTTTCCCCCGCGATCAATCCTTTCTACTTTCATACTCTCTCTCCCCTCATTCATTATTATTTGATAAATTATTCATCTTTCATCTTGATTTATCTCACTATTCAATTTAATAACCCTTATAACTCTTTTTTTATCACAAATTTCTTCCACTTAACCCACTTACCTTTCTCTATTTTTGGATCTCTTATAACGATTTATTTTACTTAAACTCTTACTTTTACCATTCATTTTACCTACTTAATTCAACTTTTGAATTATTTCCCCTCTTTACTCTCCAATGATTTTTCCTTATACAATTCTCCCATCGTCCAAATATTACCTAGTATTTCCTAAAATCCTCATATTAACTAATTTAAAATATTTGTATTTAACCCTTATCTTTTTATATATTTTCTAGATCATTTATACTATTTCCCAACAACCTTTTAACGGTCATTGAATTAAATTAATCAATTTCACATTCTATTGTTTTCCCTCATATAAATCATGAGTACCAACACCCTTCATTACCATTAGAGATTTTCTTGTCCCAGATGATGGGTGGAG
>JZKD02S1932428.1:29909-55334 GCA_000966675.3 Picea glauca
ATCCTACAATACACCTCAATCTGACGAATCCAGTTATCTAATTTCTCAGTATTTACCTCTCCATTGTACATTGGCAATTCAAATTTAATATCAAGCTTTAACAAAGGAATTTGTGAAGGAATTTTACCATGCCCCTTTGGAGAATTTGGAAGAGGTTGTGAAATGGTAAAAGAAGAGGAATATGGAGATGGGGGAGGTGGAGAAGCACCATTCCCTCCATTTCCTTTTGGAGTCTTATCACCACTGTCTCCCTTGTTCTTTGAAGGATTGGAGCCTTCACCTTGCAACCTTGCATTCCTTTCTTCCATCAAGACTTTCATAATTTCTCTCATTTCCATGAAAGCCTTTCTGAGATCTTCATCTTCTGTAGGAACATTTTCATGACTCTCTTCATGAGCCATACTTGGTGAATGCCTCCTTGAAGCTTGAGGTGATGATATAATTTTTCTTCTTGAAGGATGAGAACTTGGCTCTACAAGTTGACCTTCTCCTCTTGTGAGTTTCAACCTTGTGAGCATCAGAAAAAAAAAACACTTGCAAATAATCAAGCCTTCAAAAACCTAAGCTCTGATACCAACTCGATCTGAAAATGATAAAGTCTTGTATTCTTGAAAATATTTGCAAGTTTTAATTCAAGTGTTCTTATGCAAAAGGATCAATTTGCAAACACAATTTTTTATAGAAATTACACATTCAAGATGTATATAATAAGCAACAAATAACAGTGAACAGTAAACACATAACATAGCAAATGATAAAGGAGTTCACCCCTCTCTTGGGCTACATCTCCTGGTCCAGCTTCCAATGGATCTTTTATATTATTTGCTAAAAGTGATTAAATATGTGCTTTACAATGCTCAAAATGTCAAATAGATGGCTCCAATGGCTTCAAAATGTCCAAAAACCCTTAGCTGGGCTTTTTCGGCACCTAATTTGGCCAAAAATTGAAGAAGAGAGGCTTCCTGGAAGTTCCCATTCAAACTTGTTGTTTCTGGATCGCCAAATTGCACCTCTGTGTGTCCAACCTAGCTCACGCGCTCATTTCCATGCTAAAACCTAGCACCGGGCGCATAACCAAAAAACTGCGCAAACTGTAGGATGGTTAGGGAACTTAGCCCCTAACTGCCAAACCGTTGGACATATGGCCATATGACCACGCATAAAAAGGGGCTAAGTTTTAAAACCAAGTCATATGGTAAATCCCATGTGTCCAGGCACACGGGCTTTTAAATTATTTGAAACTCGCACGTGTGCAATCAAGGTCGTATGGAACTCCATGTGACTGGGGGGCGGGGCTTAGCCCCGGCCCGGACCGTGCCCAAATCAAAACTCAATTCAATTCAAATAAATTTTAAACCATATAGTAGTTAAGAACTAATGGTGGGTGCACTGGTTGGGTGGCCCTTCCCAAAAATCCTCCTCTTCCCAGAGGTCACGGGGTCGAGTCCTGCCGACTACACAAATTTTAACCATTGCCCAGGTGGCACGTGGCAGCCCTTTCTTGGGCCACGTGTCACCAATCCATTCGCCACAAATATGCCACGTGTCAAGAAATGATTCGACCGTCCAACTGCCAATTGTCCACCAACTCAGCCCTGCCACATTAGCGTAGGCCCTGCCACATCATCGTACGGCCCTGCCACGTCAGCAACCATATGGACTGTATGGACTATATAGTCAGCAAATCTTTTTTACCTATTTGACAATTTGAACAGAACGCGTTATCTCACTCATCCGATGTCCGTTTGAACCTGTTCGAGTTGCGTTGGATTCATGACGACGAGGCCTACGCACCCGTTCGATTTGAATCGATTCTAAGAACTTTGAATTTTGAGCAAAATTTGATCCCCTAGACTCGCTGGTCAGATAATTGGCTAAGTGTTCAAATGGACCGCATTTGGTCGGGCTCATGGTGTGAAGATTTAGATAAAGATGAGCATCTACCAATCCGTGAACCCGGGAATCCATGATCATAGAAATGTGACTAAATATAGAACCACAAAGGGATAATAGAGGGGAAGAAAACAAAGAAAATTTAAAGAGAAAATGTTTATATTTATTCCAATAGTATTCATATTAATATATATTAATAGATTATTTCTGGTCCAAATGTAAAGAATCTTTCGATTTGCAGGTTGTTTTTTGGTTCACAAATTTTGTTGAAACCCATAAGCAATAGAAAGAAAATTTATATATATATATATATATATATACATATACATATGACGTAACATTTTGTATATGTATGGATATTATCAAATAGAAGAAGTTGTAATATATGCAGAATATTGAATAGGAACATAACGTCAACAATTGAGTTGCGTTGTTGAAACAATCATTAATTCATTCTATTTACGAGAGCCCAAAGAATGAAAGCAGGACAGGTCCTCCCATTTCTTTCTTAAGTATAGGGTGGGGGCCACATAAGTATGGCCTATCACAAATTATTCTTGCATGTAAAATGTAAGGAGCAAATAGAGTAGCCTTTATTTAAATTGAAGTGTTGGGCAGCAAAAAGAAAAGCTTGTCATGCATATTTAACCACACATACCAAAAAAAAGGTACAAAATAAAATAAAAAACAATATCAGACATTGGAAAAAACCATACAAAAACCTCAAATATTTTATATTCAGATAAACTGGGTTACAAAATACAGCTGAGATTATTTTCCAAAATAGTTGTCTTGAGATAGTTCAGCAGATATTCTCTCAAATTTACATGCATTTTCCAAAATGAATGTGATTGAGGTTGCTGCCAACAAAAAAACAAATATGTGAAATAATCAAGCATGTAGAGAGTCTTTTGTAGATTTCAACTTGATCATCAAATGCTTACTTGGTAAAAACAACGAGTTGAATATCAATTTCGGGTCTTGGACCTCATTGGTGCTTCTAGCTAGATCAATACCATATTTTTGAATAGCTTGTCTCTTCTAGATATGGCATGCCTGCATTAGTTGTTTATTCAACATTCCATACTTTGCTAAGTGTTAATTTCCCTCTATCATCGAAAACTTGGGGTTTAAGGTGCCTTCCTTGTAATGTTCCTGGTCATCGACATATGAGACAACTTAGAGATGTGATTCAGGCCCAATTCAAAGACGAGGGAGTGGTTTTATGTGACGTCAACTTTGGGAGAAAAAAATTATGTTAGCCAACAAAAGCTGAGACAAAACAAAATCAAGTATTTTCCAGCTTCTATTCTCCCTATATTCGATCATCTTTTTGGTTGAAAGGCCTAGCTGAAGATTTGTATGTTGAATTTGTTTGTTTTATTGTTGTAAATTGGAAGGGATGTCCAAGTCACCTGCAAAATGATCCTATGTTGAAGTACATAGCTTCTTCTAGCAACACACATCTAGCAAGTGTATCAAATGTTGCAGATCACATCAGAATATATCTTTCGTGATAGGGGTGGCAGACATTGCAGCTCACAAAATGGTCTGGAATATTCAAAAGTGATGCTAAATATTACTCCATGCATGAATATACTCAAAAGGAAATTATAAATTTGGATCCTCATAAACGTGAGAAATTGTATGCACATTTGAATCAACATTCTAAAATTACAAAACCTTTTATGACAAAGTTGTAACAGACTTGATAGAAAGCCAACTTCTATGTCAAAGATTGTTGAGTGACCTCTGAATGTAGAAACAAACTCGACATACAATCAACTTTTGATCACTACTGATACTAATGTCAAGTGTAACAAGTCGTGATCCCAGGCTCCAGGTAGTTTCAGCTTCAGGCATCCACACTGGCACTGACTACAGGATCCAGATAGCTTCGGCTTCGGACATCGACACTGATGGTGGCAATGGGAACAGTGTTATTGAATGCAATGCGGTAATGCAGTGAACAAGCAGGGTTGTCATTGTCAAAGAACTTATAATGCGAGATTGTCAGACCTGCAAAGAGCATTGACTTTAGTGTTTCTTTGTCATGACAATTACAATATTTCTCTGATTCCAGAAATCTTTGGAGGTTGGGTGTCATGTGCGATAATGACCTTGACATTAGGTAGATGTCAGACATCTATTACCTAACATTGTAATGTTAATTTGATTTCCATAGTCAACGACGTCTCGATTGCATTGGCACAAGCAATATTAATTGTGTGATATATTAACATCCTTGAAGGACGTGAATCCCAAACAATGCCTGAAACTTTCCGAACAACCGTGTGTTAAAAAAATACATTGTTTTATATTTTAAGAAATAATAAATTGTATTTTCTATGTCTAACATTGGGTTGCACACATAAACCTTTTTAAGTTAACCGAAATTAATATATAGTCAACTCAGATTACTGGAAGCGATCAAATTCCCTAGAGCTAGTTTATTTCCATCATGTTGGTTGGGATAGAAGGATCCACCAACAGGACAAAGAAAGAAGGTAGCAATAAAAGAACCTGTGCAAACACAATCTGGTGATGGAAGCTCTCTATGACCAAGAAGGCATTCTTTCCTTATCCATTTGTTATCATGATGAACAACTCGAGAGGTGCTTGCGGCGAGGCCATGGTTATTTATTTGATCCAGACAAGGCAATACTTCAAGCATCGAGCAATTGTTTTTTTCCAAATATTGGATCCACTACAACAGAAGAAATGCATTCTCCTCATTCAAAGCAAGGGAAACAACAGGAAGGTTTATATTGGGTAGAAACAACTCTGGAATATCATACTACATCAAGGTATCTTCTAAAGAATGAAACAAAATAATTACATGAATTTGGTAGTAAAAGGTGATTTTCATAAACAAAAGCATTACCTAAACACGTTAAACTTCTTGTAGAAGGTGGTAGTATAAAGTAATCTTCAGAAAGTGTTGCAAAGTCCATAATCCATAATTCCTTACCATTAACTTTTCCTAGTTAGATGTCCATGCAGGCATCAGAAACTTTTGAGAGCCTCGTTCCCTGGTTATATACCCACCTTCAAGTACAAGGAGAGTATTCTTGCATAGAGAGGCAAGATGTTCGATCCAGATTCAATCATATGCATAGGAATAGTGAAAACAATGTGCAGTATCGATAGAAAGTTGATTGTATGTGGAGTCTGTTGCTACATCTAGAGGACGGTGAACAAAATTTGATAAAGAATATGACTTTCTATCAATTTCGTTATCACACCCAGAAGTCGCTCAACAAACTTTGAAATAGAAACTTCTGTAATTTTAGGATGTTGATTCAACAACCCATACAGTTTCTCACATTTGCGACGATCCAATTTTATAATTTCCTTCTAAGTATATTCGTGAATGGAGTAATATTTGGCATCATTTCCGAATATTCCAGACCATTTTGCAAGCCACGATATGTGCGACTCCTGTGACGAATGATAAATTCTTGTGTGGTCTGCATAATTTGATACATTTTCCAAATTTGTGTTGTTGGAAGAAGCTATATACTTCAACGAAAGAGCATTTTACAGGTGACTTGAAAGTCCCTTCCAATTTCCAATAAGAAAACAAAGAATTTCAACATACAAATCTTCAGGCATGCCTTTCAACCAACCAAAGCATCGAATACAAGGAGAATACAAATCACAAGTACTTGAATTTTTTTTGTGTCTGAGTTTCTGTTGGCCAACTCTAACTGGGCCTGAATGACATCTCTAAGTTGTCTCACATGTCAATGGCCAGGAACATTACAACGAAGGCACCTTAAAGGCCAAGTCTTTGATGATAGAGAGAAATGGGAATAAGTATTTAAAATGAACGCTGGAGGATGATAGTATAATCTTCCGTAAATCTTGGTTTAATTCATTTTAGAGGCATATGTCATCGATCTTTTCGCTTATTAATGCCAATCTTTTTGAATATCCAAGTAGATTCTCAAATATGAAAACATGTAATATATGCACAGTATTAAAGAGGGACATCACGTCAAGACCTTTGTGGATGACATGTTTGTGGATGGCAGTGTGGTAGTACAATATTTCACTATTGCTATGCTATGATGATGCCTTAAAAAAAACTAAAATAACCAACACTTTTTTCCAATTCAAGATGGATGCAAAAAAAATCATCAGATCCCATAATATTCGCCTGTTAATGCATTTCAATGGGAGATGTAGTTGACATTTCCGCTTATCAAAGCCAATATTTTCGAACCTGTCTCGTAGGTTATCACTGGTAAAAGTATAATTAATGTGCATTGGGAAGAACGAAAGGTCGCGAGGATAGAGGGGAGCGAAAAATGCTTTTAAACTTTTTTGAACCCGCAGAACTTTGAAGACTTGACTAAGTATGGAAAGGAAGGTCAAACATACAGATTCATCATAGGTAGATTCAGGCTTGTGAGTTTGAGGAGTCCAGGGTCGAATTGTAGATCATCGGAGTCTTGGGTGCAAGATGTATACCCCGAAAACGGGGCACCAGAGTTCAATATCACCTATCTGTGAACCCGCGTCCATAAAATTGGCTAAGTATGCAAAATAATGGTCGTCGATCGAACTCGTGATGTGAAGATACAGATGGAGATGAGGATTTGTCATTTCACCACTCCAGATACCAGCGAGGAAAGAAACGCAACCAAGTATAGAACCAATCTTTTTTAATATGTGTGTTGAATAGTCACTAATAACATGAGTTAGCATTTCCATATGCAAGCATATTCCCAATT
This sequence comes from Picea glauca, assembly GCA_000966675.3. NCBI lineage: Eukaryota > Viridiplantae > Streptophyta > Pinopsida > Pinales > Pinaceae > Picea > Picea glauca. The sequence goes on from JZKD02S1932428.1 coordinate 36,542, forward strand.
ATGAAAACCTCTAATATAAGCACAGTATTAAAGAGGGACATGAGCAGAAAAACGTGAACCCACCACCCTGGGAACCTGCAAGCACAAAAACGTGACCAAGTATAGAACCGAAAATGCATAATAGAGGGGAAGAACAAAAGTGAAAAATGGATAAGTTTAAAAGAGGAAAAAGAAAGGGAGACAAGAACGTTATCCCTCACACAACAACTCTTAGTCTCGTAACTATGAAGCCATAGAAACACATTAACCATGGGAAAAACATTCTCAGCTATGAAATATAGTTGGAGCTCAACAAACTCTGGTTCAAGTGAAAAGAGATGTTGTTTATATCTAGTGAATTTTTTTTCATATTATTTTATCTTAATAGTATTTTTTGGTGACCCAACTATAAAACCATGTTCCAATTTCCATTTTCAAGTGGAGATGTATTTGTGAAGAAACCAGTGAACAAGTACGAAAAGGCTTAACTGCAATTGCAGGACCTCAGCTCTGCAAAGTTGAATCAAACAACAATAAGCAGCATCCAGCGAAACAAGGAGCAAGCATCAACAAGTCAACCAGGAATTTCGGTGAAGAACAATATTGTCCAAATTTACTGCAGATAAGATTGTATAAGAAAATCGAAGGAATATATTGTAACACGCCTGTTAACAAAACATTTCAGGCTGTGAGGCCTGGGAGGTAAACATGTAATAGTGTGAGGACGATGCAAAGTGTTACACATAAAAAATACTCACTTTGATAGTGTCGCAAGTGTCATCATTACAAGTGTCGCAAGTGTCGCAAATGTCAGAAGAAGCATACTGCCATAATTCCTATGTCATGATTATAACAACCTCAGAAGGACATTTGAAACACCTCAAACATTTGATTTGGAAGAAGAGGAATGGTTAATTGGGTTTATGAACCTCTTGCCATTTGAAAGAACCACTAAAATTGAGTTTTTAGAGGAGAGCACTCCCCTATACCTCTCTCAGTAGCGTTGGCGCCCCCCTATAAACTATCTGGGAGAGTTATAACACTCTGTCTGCCTTTTTGGAGGAGCATTTCTACTGTTAGGAGTGTTGGTGCCCCCCTATACATTACTAGGCATCGTTATAACTCTCTGACTGCCCTTTTGGAGGAGCGCTACCTATACTGGGCAACAGTTAGTTTGTTGAGAAGAATGAGGGAAAGATCCCTTCAATCTTTGAAGGCAGTTGGATTCGAATCCTTAGTCAAGCCATGATCTTAAGGAAGATCCCTAACTGAAGGAGGAAAATCCTCAACTTACCCCAAAGATATCTCAAGTGGTTGGGCCTCTCCAAGCCTATATAAGAAGGCTTTCTTATGGTGAAAAGGGAGGATTGTGTAGGCATGAAACCTATGATCTCATAGGAAACACACGGTGAAATGGAGGGGAATAATCAGTGAAGCTATTGTCATTCTGATTGTGGGTATTTTGAGCAAGGGTTAGACAAAGAGAACTTGATGAAGCTGTTGCACTCGCATCTACGGTTGTAAGTTTCCTTCGTTGTTGTTCTCATTGATATGATATGCTTGGCCTGTTTCTTTCTAGTTTGTGTTTAATCTCACATGAACTTGTCTCTAATAGATAGGTCTATTTCAAGCTAATCTCAATAGAGTAGGAAGTGTTTGTATCTTTGTTTGTCTATAGGGATTATCGAGGAGCGCAAGATTGGAGCTCAATTCGGACCGTGTAGGGACAAACACCGGTAAAAGGTACTTATTTCCTCCTTCCTCCTCACACATTAGTTTATCTAGATCTAAAAGGAAGTCAGTGTCTACGATAAGTATCTTCTGTCTTAAGAGTTAAGATTCTATCTCTCAAGAGGAGATCTACCTGTCCGCAGGGAGATTTTCCTTCAACGGAAACTGGCGACTCCACTGGGGAACTTTCAAAACTTTCAGTTTTGGTTTTCCTCATACACCTTGTCTTTCTCTTTGTTCTTTTAGGCCTTGTTCACCTCATATGTCTGATTACACTTGCTGATTAAATCCTTATTCCATCACATGCATCTTGATTGACAAAAATTTGATTGGATTTTTGTTTTTTTTGTCAATCTTCTGAGTTTTTTAAGCCTGGCACCCCTGTGCCTATGTTAGCCCAGCGCCAGCACCAACACTCCATAAAGGTCTTAGATAGAGCTTTATAACACTCTGGTGTCCCTTACACCAGAGCACTAGCCTCTCCTTTGCAAAAATACCTTCCAAAACTGTCTTTGCTGAGGTCTAGACCCTGTTTTTTCACCTACTGAGATTCTTTGTGATTCAATGCTTCTTCCTATTGAACTTTGGCATCCTTCCTTCTGAGAAATAAGCACTTTGTGATTCAGATTTTGTGGCCTTCTTTCTTATTTTGAGTTTTTTCTGCTGTTGAGAACTTGGAATCAATTCACTGCTTTCTTCTGTCCTACCCAACTAAGCGGGAACTCTGGTGAAGGGCATCAAAAATCTGTGAATCATCTCACTTGGTTTTTTTAGGTCATTGTTCTTAAACATCTTTCTTTTGTGTGAATTTTTTTATTTTCTTTGTTATCTTTTGTTTTCTTTTTTGCTTCTTGTTTTCAATCATAGCAAGAGGGTGTGTTGTTTGTGTGAAACCTGCTTATGCTTGTCCGAGTCTCCTTGATCTAAAAGGTTAATTGGCAGGAGAAGTTTCGTATTGAATTAATCATTATTCGCATACAAACAATAAAGATACATCTTAGTGATTGATTTGTATATTAGAAGGCATTTCTGAAAATTTTTAGCATTACATTGGATTTGATTGAGGAAAAATTGTTTGAGGAAATTCCTTATTAGTGTTTGATAGTGAAAACAACTCTCTCTCTCTCTCACTTAAATAGACATTCATCGAAAATAAATGATTGCTTATCATCTTTTATGCATTTTTTGGGAATTGAGTCATCATTCCATCCATTTCACTTTCATACACCCCTTTTGAGTAAAGAATAGTTGTAAAACGAATGCTAATTAAAAATCATATAGAACATTTTTTATTCTTAGGATCTTCCACCAACATTAGACTAGGATTAACACTTTGGATTAGGCTGTGAGCATAACTCTCCAAAGTTTCCAAAACAAACATTAGCATCCTAAGCTAGGGAGAGTCAAATCCAATTGTCGTATAGGTTTTCTGGGACCTCCCTCTCACACAGGGATTACGCACGAGGTCGCACTCGGGAAAGCTACAGAGATTATCCCTCCGTGGTTTGACTGATTGTAGTAGTCGGATCGTATTATGGGGGTCACTTGAAGGTATACCCACAATGTTGAGTTGAAGCCTTTCAAGTTGATTTCGGGCTAGATACCCTACCCTTACGTTCAGACTAGACTGTCGATTGTACCCGCCCAGGGGCTGACTGGGAGTTGGTGACCTTAGTAGCCTTAATATTTAGGGTCTTACACAAGGTGACAGTGAAGGGAAGTCTCACTGTACCTGGAGCAGGCACTGGTCAAACTCACTTGGGATCCTTGGAGGGTAAATCCACAATTACTGCGTGGAAGCTTGCACCAAGGTGAAAGTCTATTAAGCAGGTCGCCATTGTAACTATTCCACCGTATCCTAGCCCCTTCTTGACTTGATCACGCGACGTTGGATTTCATCACCAACTAGCACGGTCATCGAGAGAAGGTTTTGTTTGCTTGGTTTTGATTCCTAGATTCTATTAGCGTATGTTGTTTCTTTTCGATAGTTGGCCATAGATTTTTTTTGTCGATTTTTTTCGCCAACATCGACCCTTCACGCCGTTTGCGTAGGGTACAGGGACTTCCTCCAGAAAATATGGAAGATACTACCCCTTTACCCCCTCATTCTATGGAGGGATCTCCTCAACAGAGCGAGGTTCATGACATTATAGCCTCCCAAGAGGAAGTTCCCACCTTTTTAGAGAATTTTCGAATTGTTTCAGAGTCTCTGGAGACTTTCCGCATTCCTAAGGGATATGAGAGGCGTTTTCTCCAACTGAATTCAGTCGATGAGCTTGTCCTTGTTAATCCTTCTGACATTCCGACTGGGTCTCATTCAAACCCTCTAGTCAAAGACCCCTTTTGGATTGCGAACATTGTTCGAAGCACACCACGCACGGTGCGGGATATTTACGGAACAGGAATAAGTGTCGATATGTCTGTTACCTACACCATACCCTTATATCATTTTACCGGTACTATCGTTTTTTCAACTGCACCGTCCGTTGATCCGAACATGTCATCTGTTGGCCCAAGTTCCAATTTTTCTCTCCAGACGACCCATTCTACAATGGTCCCTCACGTTCCGACTATTCCCGCCGGTAATGTGGTGGTTAGCCAAGCTACAATTGGCACACCACTAACACCTAGACCTTCATCATCACTTCCTTTTGGGTACAGAGCACTGAATTCTTCCATTGTCACCACTACCCAAGTTATGCCTAGAAGTTCTATACCTATACAACAACCCGTAGGGACCGGTCTCGGTGGCTTTAATCCATTAAGCAGCACAGATCAGTCATTTACGTCTGGTTCCCAAATTCCAGGAACTCCACTTCATGCTGGGGGGCAACCCCCTCTTGGAGGACAACCTCCATTTGGGGGCCAACCTCCTTTCAGAGGGCAACCTCCTTTTGGGGGGCATCCTCCCGCCGAAGGACAACCTCCATTTGGAGGGAAACCTCATGTTGGGGGGAAGCCTCAAACCGGAGCCCACCATCAACCGTGTGGACAAAATGTGTCTACAACTCCCAATCCGTGGAATATTCCTTTTCCAGGAAACCCACAGTTCTCGAAAGGACACAATTCTCAAGCTCCACAACAACTTCTCCCTCCTCAAGGGACTCATCTATATCCTCCTTATGGAAAAAATGTTTACCCCCCTTATAGGCAAACAGAAAATCTAGCTTATAATCCTCAAAACCCATCCAGTTATCCTCCGCTCACACATGTTTCTCGAACCCCCTCAAATCATGTGTACCCTGGTCAACATCAACCTTATGCAGGAGGACCCACTGGTTACAATTATCCACCTAACCCAGTATATGGTCCTACTGGTGTTCCTATACCACACTATTATCACCTGCAGGTTAACCGACAGTTACCTTTCCTTGTGAATCTGGATCCCCCAGACTTGTCTCGGTTAACGAATAATCCTATTTTTCATTCTCCGATTTGGCTAGCTATTCCAGCTAAACTTCCTTCTGATATTCCAAATTTCGACAAAAAGTCTGGAGAAGACCCAAACAACCATGTGATGACTTTCCATTTGTGGTGTTCATCGAACTCCCTCATGGATGATTCTATATGTTTGCGTCTTTTCCAACGAACACTTACGGGTTCTACAGCAAAGTGGTATATTGAACTACCACATGCTTCTTTTCAAGATTTAAACTTCCTTTTCATGTCTTTCCTCACACACTTCCAACTACCCATTCGATACAAGACGGGTACCGAACTATTGACCTCCCTTCGTCAGACGAACTCCGTGCATATCTCTGATCATATTCATGAATGGAGACAATGAAGAAGGTTAATCAAAGAGATCATTCCTGACCAATTATTAGTGGAATGGTTCACTAAATCACTGTTACCCCCGATTGCTCGTGATGTTGCCATGGGTGGTGTAGTCATCGAGAAAGAAGCTATTGCTCGATATCAGTACTTAGATTTGGTTTATTTACAATCTGGTACTCTGTACGAATTGATACCAAATGCTACTCGTGCCACTACTGATCGATCCAAACCATCGTCTAACTCGCAAGCGGATGGAGTTATTGGCTCCATCAAAACCCAATCTACTTCCCAGTCGACTGGAACAACCCAGCGGTCCGCTTCGACGTCTGCTCCCAGTTCGACCACACCCTCTTCTACCTCCCCTCAAACTTAGGTCTCTGAGGTGAATACAGTCCAATCGGCCCCTTCACAACAATCCGGAGGCAAGAAGAAGACGAAAAATAAACCGAAGAAAACAATAACAATGAACAACCAAAAAATCAAACTCAAACCCCTGCTGCCGAAAAACAACCACAACGAAAACCGAAATTCCCATGTCTCATTTGTGGTGATGATCACTACACCCGAGATTGTCCACATCGCGATGAAGTGGCCAAGATTTTTAAAGGAAATTCACAACCCGTTGTGCTTACTCATCCTTTTCCACAGCAACAATCCTTGGTTGCTCAAACCCCCACTCCAGGAGGCAGTTCCAGCCAATCCCATGATGAGGCCTCGACAAGTGCCCATATTTACATTTTTAATGGCATTAATCTGACCACTCGCACTATGACATACAACACACCGGTTAAACCTAATAAGTTGAAGACCACTAACGGTTCTTTACTGGACCCATCACCATCTTTCGTTAGTCCTCTGTCTGCTAGCCCTCCGTCTAGGTCACTCCAGATCGAGAAACCTTCATTTGACTCCATCTTACGCCCTCCTAAGAGCACTATTTGGAAATCTACCTTCAATCCTAGTTCACAGGCTACCCAAAACTACAACATCGTTGAAGATTTGGCTCAAGTACCATGTGCTATGTCTGCTTTGGAAGTTCTACAACACTGTCCCAGTCAATGTAGAACGCGCTTGGCTGCCATCGGTGCTTTTGATCCTGAGTCATCTAATAACCTCATGTTTAATATGGATGATCATCAGCCTCGACTCTCCCACCAACTAGATTTTCAAATCAATGTTGTTGTTCACAATCAACAAATCCACCGAACTATCTTGGATGAGGGAGCCTCTACTTGTGTCATTTCTTTGGCTTGTTGGAAAGGCTTGAAATCACCTACCCTTAACAAATTCCCTACGATGTTACGCACTTTCGATGGACGAGGTTTTCATCCTCATGGACTTTTACAATCCTTAGTCACTCAGTTGGGCAGCAAAACCGTTATTGTTGATGTCGAGGTGGTCGATGCCCCCCTCGATTACAACCTATTACTTGGAAGAAGTTGGTTCTACGCTATGATTGTCATCGCCTTGTCGGTGTTTTGATGTGTACAATTCCCTCATCAAGGCAAAATTGTCACTATCGACCAACTAGATTTCTGTACACCCGATACTTGTGCTCTTGCTACCAACAACATCCCTTTTTTGGGAGACCACAAGATTACGTATGAAAGCGTTGGTGTTGGCTTGTTGAAATATTCTAGTTTTATGGGTACCTTCCCTACACCACTTCCACCCACCACACATCATATTGCCACCGTCAATATGATTTCGACTATGGCTTATCAATCTTTGGAATCATCTGACCCTTGGATTGTACCTAGTCCTATGGAATTCGATGTACTAGGTGACACCATGCCACTTAGCCCAGTTGAGGCCGCATACATTGCTATTCAATCTGCCTCTCACTCCCCGGACAATCCACATCTATTGGCACTCGATGCCTACTCGATGTCGTCATGGTTGGATTCCCTATCGTCTGCAATCGATTACATTTCCCAAATTTTTCCTTCTGACTAATCTATAATGGAAATGCTTAGTATCAACGACGTACCTTGGGATTATAACCATCATCGATCTTCTTTTCTTCCGCCTCTAGAAGAAATTCACAAAGACATACACTCTGTCTTCCCTGCTGATATTACCAATTCTCTGCAATCTCCCATCCTCACACAAGATACTCTTTCTGAGGGGAATCTAGGTAATATTTCTACTACGATTGTTATTGATATTTCAATCAAGAAAGGCATTGTGGAAAACGTTAACCTTGGTGCTAATTGCACACCCAAAGAGGTGGTATCTTACACTGCTCAGTTTAAAGAATTTCATGATGTCTTCACTTGGAGCTACGAAGAAATGCCAGGGATCGACCCCTCGATCATCATGCATGAAATCAAGACTTACCCAGGTGCGAAGCCTATTCAACAGAAACTCCGCCCAGTTCATCCCAAGAAAATCATAGCTATAAAGGCAAAAGTTGAGAAACTTTTGAAATCTGGCTTTATCTATCCTGTCCCCTTGACAGAATGGGTCTCCAACCTTGTTCTGGTTGCCAAAAAATAGGGGACCATTCACGTCTGCGTTGACTATCGGGATCTCAATGAGGCTTTTCCAAAGGACAACTACCCTATGCCCTTCATTGACTAGATCATTGATAATTGTGCTGGGAGCGTAATTTTCTCTTTCATGGATGGTTTCTCTGGATATAACCAGATTGAAATTTTACCTGCTGATCAACATAAGACAGTCTTTATCTGTCCATGGGGAACTTTCGCCTATCGGAAGCTACCATTTGGTCTCAAAAATGATGGTGCTACTTTCCAGCGGGCTATGTCGTACGCTTTCCACAATATCAAGCGTATTGCAGAACCTTACCTCGACTACTTACCTGCCCACTCATCCAATCGATCAGATCATGTTGATCACCTATAGGCTATTTTTCTTCAATGTCGGTTTTACTGTATCCGTTTGAACCCACATAAGTGTATTTTTGTTGTCGAATCCGGTTGACTCCTCGGTTTCGTTGTCTCTAAGGACGAGTTTCGGGTGGATCCCTTAAAGATTAAGGCTATTCTGGCCTTACCTCCGCCTACTAGTTTGACCCAACTCCAAAGTTTGCAAGGGAAAGCAAACTTCCTTCATCGTTTCATTTGTAACTACGTTGAGATAACTAAAGGATTCATGCGATTGTTGCAGAAAAACGCTCCTTTCATCTGGGATGACATTGCTCAATGATCATTTGATGCTCTCAATCATACCTTGACCCACACACCTTTGTTGCATCCTCCAGATTATACAAAGGACTACATCCTTTACTTAGCTGCCTCCACTTCCACTATTGCGATGGTGTTAGTTCAGAAGGACCTCAACGGTGAGGAACATGTGATCTATTACCTGAGCAAGAGTCTATCTAGACCCGAACTCTGATATTCACATGTAGAGAAACTGGCTCTGGCAGCCGTCACCGTTGTCCAGCGATTTTTCCATTACATCATGCTACACACCACCACTATTATCACGGACTCGAACCCCATGTATCATGTCTTGACACGTCAAATGCTCAGGGGAAACTACTCCAAATGGATCGTCATCCTTCAGGAATTCGATCTTGAATTTGCGAATTCCAAAACCAAAAAGTCCCTGGTGTTTGCAGAGCTTATCTGTGACCTTCCCCGTGCTAATGAAGATATTGAGCCCAGAGATTCTCTCCCTGACGAAACACTTTTCCTCATCAGCACATCTGATCCTTGGTATGGAGATATCCTCCTTTATCTCCAAACGCAATGCTTTCAGCCTAACATTTCCCGTAAAGAGCGTCGACGTATTCACCACCATTCTCGTCATTACCTTATCGTCGGCGACACCTTGTATCGTCGTGGTATTGATACTATCCTTCAACGATGTTTGATTCATGAAGAGGCTGAATGTGTTCTGAATGACTGTCACCTTGGAGCCTGTGGCGGTCACCTTTCTGGGATGGCTACAGCCCAGAAAATTTTACGTGCCGGCTATTTTTGGCCCTCGATTTTCAAAGATTTTATTGCGATAGTCAAAAAATGCCCACCCTGCCAATTTTTTAACAACAAGGCATGCACCCACCCTGCTACGCTGCACCCCATTATCACCATCAGCCCCTTTGCCAAGTGGGGTATCGATTTCATGCAGTGTAAGCCTATCTTAGCTGGGGGACACGGTTATATAATCGTCATCATCGATTACTTTACAAAATGGGTTGAATCTATGCCTACCTTTCTGAATGATGGTTGTAACGCAACTCTTTTTGTTTTTAACCACATCATAACTCGTTTTGGTGTACCACGCGCCATTGTCACTTATCACGGTTCACACTTTAAGAACCAGATGATGAGTGAATTGCATGCCAAGTTGTGTTTTCTCCATGAAAACTCATCCCCATACTATCCTCAGGCCAACGGACAAGTTGAAGCCATCAACAAGGTCCTTAAAACCATGATTCAATGTATGGTAGGGGCAAATAAGACATACTGGCATCTACAACTTTTCTCCTCTCTCTGGGCTTTCTGTACTTTCGTGAAAACTGCAATTGGGTTCACTCCTTTCTAGTTAGTGTATGGCATCAAAGTTGTTTTACCAATCGAGTGTGAGATTCCATCTCCGAAACTTAAAGTAGAACTCCTACCTCATACTTCTGCCGAAGAAGAACGTTTCTTATATCTGACCAAACTGGACGAAACACGTCGTGATGCCACTCTCGTTAACGAGGCACATCAGAAACATATAAAAAATCAATAGGACAAATCCGTCCATCCTCGGACTTTTGTAGAAGGAGACTTAGTCCTCGTCTATGACCAGGCCCATGATAAACTAGGGACAGGTAAGTTAGAACCTCTGTGGCATGGCCCTTACATTCTGAAATGTGTTTTGCACAGAGGCACCTACAAGTTAGTCGATTATGATGGAATCTCCTTGGGAGAGCCCTGGAACGGGCTTTACCTTAAAAAGTACTATGCCTAGATCACCTATCATGTGTACTTTGTACATTATTGTATTTTGGTTTGGTGTGTCTGTTTCTTTTTCGTGCTCGAGTTTTTACCTTTGCCACTCATAATTGTGTCTTTTGTTTTCATGCGCAGATGACGTCTTCCTTTCCTATCTTTGTCGGGTTTGTGGATGGCGCTAGTCAACACACCCAGAACGTTGTTTCTGCAGCATGGGTCATTTACCAATCTGACGAGTTGGTGAGTTCAGGAGGTATTTGCTTAGGACCAACGACTAACAACATGATAGAATATCATGTTGTCATAGGACTTTTGACCCAAGCCTCCTCCCTAGGTATCTCTCGTATGATTGTTAACCTAGACTCGCAACTCGTGGTCTGCCAACTTAATCGTGTCTACGCTATTCGTAATCCTATCCTGCTACGTCTCCACCTACGGGTTCGTCATCTTGAACGAATATTTGATTACATCGAATACAAACATATTTCAAGAGAACTCAACAACGTTTTGGATTCGTTAGCCAATTACATCATGGATCGGTATCTCACCCATAGATAAGGTTTCATGAAGGAAAACAAATTGTACACCACATGTAAATTAAAACACATTACATTAAAGACATCATCATTTACAAATCTCCTGGCACTGTAAAAACTCGGAACTGTATATATATATATATATATAGCATCACCGAAAATGTTTTGATTACATCAAAAAATTATTTGGAAGAGAAACATTTTGGGTCTTCACACCCATACAACATCGTCTGACAAGTCATACAAAACATACAATCACTAGAGAGACTCTAATCTCTCTGCACTACATTATGCTAAGAGTAACACATCACTGTGCGAACTACTCATCTCAGTAGAGTTAACATTCTCGGGCACCCCCACGGTGTGTCTCTGTAGATGTAAGGGCACTTCTCCCCTCCGTAGAGGAGGGATACCCATTGTAAGGCCCTGAAGGTTTCTTTCAACCTCCCGGAGACCTATCACTGGTTCCCCTGGATCTACTGCAACCTGAGCGTCCCTGCGATGTCTCGGTACTGGTATCTCAGTCGGACGCATTGCTCCCTTGTCTGCATGTTGAAAACTATACATCCATTAGAAACTCTTCTACGTACCCAAAAATATATATATATATACATACGTTAAAAAACATAAAAACACTTGACAAGGTATTGTTTGGTCTCTCACCTGACACATCCCAACCTTCTCTTACTGGTAGAATGAGATCCATACTCCCACGAAATTCCACCTCGGCATATGGAAAGTCTTCTATCCAAAGATATTCGTGTCTCAACCAAGCAAAGAAGTCACCAGTGAAGCAAAATTCTGACTCTGCCACTAGTCTCAGAGACAGACTAGTTCATCGTTCCAACCGTGGTTCTCCCACTGGTCGTAACGCCAATGCAATCTGAGGTTGCATCTGAGGGATGCACTCTAAGAAGAATGAGACCAAGAAATAACCATATCCAAAGTGCTTTTGCCCCATTCTACATCTCGAAATATGTTCCTTCACGTTGCGAAGAAACCCTGCACTACAGTTAAACAATGTTGGCTCTAAACATTGTACACCATAAGCTACCTGTGATCTTGACGCTAGATGCGCACTGGTGCTTCCTGTCACACTTGTCATGGCAAACACAATAGACCGAAGGGGTAATTCTCTTATATCCTTGATTGGGATTCTACCTCCCACCAGTCTTGCTCCCGGGACACAATGACGTGCCAGGTACACATCCACAGGTTCAGGGAGCACCCTCTGTCCGGAAAAAGCTATAGGAGCCCCTCTTTTCGAGAGGCCAGTCAAGAAGTATACATATTCCAACTCGATGGTTAGAAGCTGCATTCTTATTTGAAACCCTTGCTCTGCGACATCCCACAAACTGATTATGTGCTCAAGCAGAAGGATCTCTTTCTTCATCTTTTGTAGTTTGAAGAATTTGAGAAGGCCACAATCTCTCAACGCAGCCCGCATGAGAGGACTCCGTAAAGTAGCCAAATCATTGAGCTCATGCTCCCGTTCCTTCCATTCAATCATGGTTGTTGCCAAAATCACCTGCAAACAAAAAAAAAAGAACAAAAACTTCATTATTCACACTTTCGGCAATTTTTTAAGTAATTAAAAAAAAAAACTTGAAATTCATTGTCTATGTTGTTCAAAAAGAACCGCATCCCCTTTTTATTACTCAATATTACTACGCAGCCCCATAGCCTACAATAAAATGTTTCAAATTAAAATAACTTTCGTCCACAGTTCAATGGTTGTGTGGGCGTTTTTGGGTTTCTTATTGTGTTCTTTAGCAAAAACGACCAATCCACTCAAGCATCAAGGTGTTGGCATCCATGCTACAACCTCCTGAAGGTGTTTTTGTAAATAGGTGGTCTTTTTCCATCGTTTTGAACAAGGGCCGATTTGATCTTCTTTTGGACAACCTAGGGCTTTGGTTTTTTATTCAAGTATTGTTGTGAAAACAAATTTTGAACTGTGTAATTGAAAGAGGAGGAAATGAAGATTTACCTGGTCCAAATGGCGAGAGAAATGATCAACTGTAGCTCCGGTGCCAAGCAAAACAAGATCCACCTCCAAAATGAGAATCTCCACTGCTACAAATCCTTATGCAAATGAAATGGTAATTGAAATTTTTTTCTTGTATTACTATTTACAAATTTCCATTTTTTATAAGGTATAGTTACTTTTAGGTTTCTTTAAAAATATGATGGCCTCACTAAACCTCTGGATTGCAGTTTTGACATTACAAATTTCAGAGCAGTTTTGATCATTTTTCACCTTGTCATATCCATGAGCATAGTCTTAGTTCGTTCTCAAGCTCGAGAATATAAGAACACGCCGGATAAACTTTTATCTCTTTTTCGGACCTGTATGGATACATGAAAAAGGAACCCCCTGGAGTCGTCTTTAAACTCTTTTCAGACTCTCTAAACATGAAAAGATCGTCGAGTGATCTTTCTTCCTTTCACACTTGTTAAAAGGTTCGAAAGGGCATCTTTCGAGTGGTAGTTTATCTCTTTTTCAGCCTCGTGAGACTAACTTTATGAAAAAGGAACTCAGAGAGTTCTCTTTTAAGTGTTTTTCCAGACTATGTAATCATGAAAAACCTTTGAGTTTTCTTTCTTTGGACTCGCTAAACAAACATCGACAGGCCCATACGGGATCGAACCCTTACTTCTTCCAGTTCGTTAAACAAAGGAAGATGAACTTACTGAAGGTGAGTTATATCGAGCATGTGTTACCCTCCTCGAGCTCGTTAAATAAAAAAGAGTTACTCATCTATCTGGATGGGGGAAAAATTTGAAAGAAGCAAGCCAAGAAATTTTTGAGAACATCACCAAGTAACTCTTATGGTCGCCCTTGGACACGGCACATTGTCTTTGCACACATTTCAATCCACTGAACCTCTGCATTGAGCCAACCCTTGGAGTTTCCTACATTCCTTTGGGTCACCTGACGTAAGTCACAACATCCACTGCATCATCAATTTTTGGTCCATGTCATGTCTCTGCTATCATGCCTCAGTGTTAAAGGGAAGTATCTGCCTCAAGAGTCACCCATCACAAATATCTTGTCTCAATACCTGTGTCAGTCCATGTTCATTTGATATACCAATTACATCTCTGTGTCTATTTCGTGTCGTTGATGGGGGATACATCAAGGCCCTCCTTCAACGAGTCTATTCCTGTCAACTTCAACACATTATCCAGGAACTAGACTTAGAAACCAATTAGTACTTTGGGACCTGCATGCCTCAATGGCAGGCCTCCTCATGTTCGACAGTGGATTTACATCATTGACCTCTGATCGGATGATTCCACAGATGTTCAACTTTAGCTCATCCATTCACATTCGTTGGAATGTACTAGAGTACCTTGGAAATCATTGACATCAATGATGATCTCCCTCACACTTATTAACGGTTTACATCATTGACTGGTAATCAAGTGGTTTCTGCCATGTTCGACATCAGTACATCTATTCACATGGTTAGATTCGTACTACATCGGGATCGGTAAGAAGACCATGGGTTGAGTCATCACTCTTATATGTACTTTGCCCAGGTTGTGAAGGAATTTCTCTTGAACAATGACACGTATATTGTCACATAGATCCACTTTGTATTGGTTGTGGCTATGTCTTGTCATCTCGTAGATCCACTGTGTATTCTTCGTGGCTATGATCAATTCAGGTCATAGGAGTATAGATCCACACTGTATCCTCGGTGGCTATACCTTTTATCAATACAATTATGGATCCGCAGTGTATTTTATGGCGGCCATATCTTGCAAGTCTTTATCACCCAAGCATAGGTATGCCTGCCCTGGGTTTGAAACATGTCATAATATTTGTTGGATGTTTGTGTGCAGCTTCTGTCAGGTTCTCTACGTCTATACCCTTGATTGAAAGTCTGCAAAGCATTTCAGTTATCAGTTCCCGTCTTCTAACTTCATAATTTGGGGGGCAATCTGTTACACATCAAAAATACTCACTTTGATAGTGTCGCAAGTGTCGCAAGTGTTGCATTTTGGTCGCAAGTGTTGCAAATGTCAGAAGAAGCATACTGCCATAATTCCTATGTCATGCTTATAACGACCTCGGAAGGACATTTGAAACACCTCAAACATTTGATTTGGAAGAAGAGGAATGGTTAACTGGGTTTATGAACCTCTTTCTATTTGAAAGAACCACTAAAATTGAGTTTTCAGAGGAGAGCACTCCCCTATACCTCTCAGTAGCACTGATGCCCCCCTATAAACTATCTGGGAGCGTTATAACACTCTGTCTGCCTTTTTGAAGGAGCGTTGATGCTGTTAGGAGTGTTGGCGCCCCCCTATACATTACTAGGCAGCGTTATAATGCTCTGATTGCCCTTTTGGAGGAGCGCTACCTATCCTGGGCAACAGTTGGTTTGTTGAGAAGAATGAGGGAAAGATCCCTTCAATCTTTGAAGGTAGTTGGATTCGAATCCTTAGTCAAGCCATGATCTTAGGGAAGATCCCTAATTGAAGGAGGAAAATCCTCAACTTACTCCAAAGATATCTCAAGTGGTTGGGCCTCTCAAGGCCTATATAAGCAGGCTTTAGTATGGTGAAAAAGGAGGATTGTGTAGGCATGAAACCTATGATCTCATAGGAAACACACAGTGAAGTGGAGAGGAATAATCAATGAATCTATTGTTATTCTAATCGTGGGTCTTTTGAGCAAGGGTTAGATAAAGAGGACTTGATGAAGCTGTTGCACTCGCATCTACGGTTGTAAGTTTCATTCGTTGTTGTTCTCATTGATATGATATGCTTGGCCTATTTCTTTCTAGTTTGTGTTTAATCTCACATGAACTTGTTTCTAATAGATAGGTCTATTTCAAGCTAATCTCAATAGAGTAGGAAGTGGTTGTATCTTTGTTTGTCTACAGGGCTTATCGAGGAGCGCAAGATTGGAGCTCAATTCGGACCGTGCAGGGACAAACACTGGTAAAAGGTACTTCTTTCCTCCTTCCTCCTCACACATTAGTTTATCTAGATCTAAAAGGAAGTCAGTGTCCACGATAAGCATCTTTTGTCTTAAGATTTAAGAGTCTAGCTCTCAAGAGGAGATCTACCTGTCCACAGGGAGATTTTCCTTCAACACAAAGGCCTCCCACTGTGAAAACATTTAAGGAAGCTGCAGTTTTACAAGGTTTTCATTCTGCATCCACAATTGGAACACCTCCATAACACTTAGTGACATATAAAAAAGGAAATCGAATTTTCTCTTCGCATACAAACATGTTCTGAAAAAGAATTTTGACTGAGGCATCTCCAACATTTGAATTTTTCACTTGCGAACTGGAAATAGAAAACAACAAATAGCGAACATAAATGTAAACCTAGCAATGAAACCCACCGTCAATGGGGAACGACAGAAGCGCAGTTTCAATCGCAATTGCAGAATCCCAAGCGTGCAAACTGCAACAACATCAACAACAAGAGACAAATAAGAAACCAACCAACAAGCAACGAGGAAGCAGCAACCAATGAACTAACAACATCGCCAAAGAACAATATTTCTCATATTCACTGCAGACAACATTGCAGAAGAAAAAAAAAAGGGACGAAAATGTATTGCAAGAGGCAGGTTAAGAAATGAAGGAATGCAACTACAGCACCGAGACCCACCGGGGAATGGAGAAGGACAGAAGCGCAGCCCCTGGCTCGGAAACTGCAACAACATGTCCAATTGCAGATGTAGGACCCCAACCTTGCAAAGTTGAAGCAAACAAGAGCAAGAAGCAAATAACAAACCAGTAAATAAGCACCAAAAAGCCCAACTGCAGCTGCAGGACCTCAACTCTTCAAAGTTGAATCAAACAACAATAAGCAACATCTAGCGAACCAAGGAACAAGCACGAACCATCCAACCAAGAATGTCGGTGATGAACAATATTGGCCAAATTCATTGCACACAACATTGTATCAAAAACTTCGGAGGAAAATGTATAATAACACAGCTGTTAAGAAAACATTTCAGGCTGTGAGGCCTGTCAGGTAAACATTTAAGGCTGTGAGGACCGTCCAAAGGCCTCCCACTGTGCAAACAATTAAGAAAATTGCAGTTACCACGGTTGGTATTTTTCAATACTAGTAGCGATCAAAATCCTCTTGCAGCCCATCTTTGTATGTGATTACTACGACCAGAGAAGTAGGACTGTAATGATGTGTTCATCTTGTTCCTGATCGTCAATGTTCGACACAGAAACCACCTCCATCGCAGCCACAATGACGTATAGGAAAAGGAAATCGTATTTTTTTCTCACATACAAAGATGTTTTGCAAGAGGATTTCGACTCAGGCATCCCCAGTAGTGAAATTTCTCACCTGCAAACTGCAAATAGCAAACAATAAACAACGAATAGGAAGTTAAACAGGCACCGAAACCCACCTATCAATGGAGAACGACATAAGGCCACTTCCAATCGTGGTTGCAGAATCTCAAGCGTGCAAACTGCAACAAGACCAGCAGGCAAACAAGAACAACAACAACAGGCAAACAAGAAATCAATGAACAAGCAAGGAACAAGCATGAACCAGTGAACCACCAATGTCGTTGAAGAACAATATTGCCCATATTCACTGCAAAAAACATTGCATAAAATAAATCGGAAGAAAATGTATTGTAACAGTCATGTTAAGTAAACATTTAAGGCTGTAAGATTTGTTAGGTAAACATTCTTTTTTGCATAAAATAAATCGGAGGAAAATGTATTGTAACAGTCATGTTAAGTAAACATTTAAGGCTGTAAGATTTGTTAGGTAAACATTCAAGTCTGTGATGACTAGTGTGTAAACATTTAAGAAAGAATGCACTGTAGCAGGTACGAAAAAACAATTATTATATTATTTCAAAGGACAGACATTGGAAATAGACCTCCAATTTGTTATCCAATCAGATCATGACATATATGATATTTTTTATTATATACAAATCAATGTTTTAATTTTGTTAGTTCAAACAATAGAGATTATGCAAATATTTTTAGTCAAACAACAAATTAATATGAAGTCAACAAATTATGAATCGCTATAGTCTCTCTACCCGTTCTGCAGGGACTAATAATTACCTCAAAGAATGTATCAAGAGAAAAAATACTTGTAATCCTAAAAACACCAATTAAATTTTTTAATATTTCAATATTATTTTGAATTTCAATTTTTACATTTTGTTGTCCAAAGTTAGGTTTGGAAATATCTTGAAGCCTCTTTTTATATTAAAATTTAATCTTCCGAATCGAGCAAGACCAAGCATATTTACAAACTTTTCAAACCTACATTATTTTAGACTTTTCATGATGTAAGCTATATGGATTACAATATCAACAATATCATAAAGTACTCTGAACAATATACAAACATATATTACTTTATATTATTGTGCAAATAAATATACATCAACATTTCTAGATAATATATACAATAACACTGACAATACGATCTAGGTATAACACTCAAAAATACGATATGGATATCTGTATCAGAATATTAGATAAGTACCCAGAACGACATAAAAATCACGTGCAGCAAATCGTCTTATTCGATGGGCGAAATGACGATCTTTCCTCTGGCTCGTCCGCTTTCCTGATGTTTGAAGGCCTCTATAACGTCAGAGAATGAGTACGGGCTCTTCGGATCGATCACGGGTTTCAGCTTCTCGCTCTCTATGTAGGGCTGCAGCTTCTCCAGGTTTTTGGCGTGGGGTGATACCCCGAAAAATTCAACTCTGGAAGTAGGTTGAAACGAAGCTATGTCCAGAATTTTTGCTTCCTCTTTGGCTACCACATGAGACTTGGCCGAATCCCCTGCAAATGAAATAAAAACATCCATTAGATTACATCATAG